>OY998175.1:260307208-260554708 GCA_963921935.1 Galeruca laticollis
CAAATTCAAAACCGCCAAACAATAGAAACTATTTTGCTATTACTTTTTATGCGTTTTAAATCTGAGTTATTAAGCGCCTTTTGAATGAAACTACACACAGGGTCATTCAATACTCCATCAAGCTCCCCATTTTAAGCTCGTTCCACACCACCCGTGAGGTAGAGCCCTATAGAGGCGTTTTGTTCAAGTTTCATCCCCTGTAGGCCTATTCCATTTATATCTTTATAGAATTTCTAAATTCTTATAACATACTTGTTAAAATGATGAGCTAAACCAGTAAATATTTTATAAGGTCACCACAGGCGACTAGAACAAGCATACATTTGAAAAATGATGGTGAAGTCCAAATAAAGTGGGGGCAAACGAACAAAAAACTTTTCAATTTTCTTCAACGGTTTGCTGCATCATCGACACAATGTAGTAGACGTGTGGCAGCCAGTGAACCATAAGGTTATTAATAGTTATAGGGAAAGTTACCGGCGGCCAGTGAACCAGGAGGTCACCCATAATTATAGAAAAAGTTACGAATAAGAAGTAAACCACGAATCTTTTCTTGTTGGCGCCTAACCTAACAAAACAAGTGGCCCTTCTGATTATATGGTAGAGCCCTTGGAACCTCTATATACATTAGATCGAGGGGCGAAGATCTATTTGATGGTATGTAAAGAATTTAGGTACATCCACCCATTCCCTTCAGGGAGGGTTTAAGTGGTTCCCTCTCCATTCCTTTGCTCTTTTTCTTTTTGACTCAATATATTTCTGACAAGATGTGCAACTATATCCCAATTTTCTTTTGTTTCCAGCATTACGTCTATGATATTTCCTGTGCAGAGGTGTTGTGCAAGCAATGACGTTGTGGTCTGTCGCTGTTGTTGTTGGGCAAAAGAAAATGGTATGTTCTACCGAATTTACTTCACTCATGCATAAGAAGCATTCAGCAGTTTCTTTTATTTTAAGTCGTTTTAGGTATTCTCCAAAACATCCATGACCGCTCAGAAATTGCGTTAGATAGTAATCGACCTCTCCGTGTTCCCTATTCACCCAATTCTTAAAAATTTTTAATGATGTGTTTAGTCCATGTCGCTTGTCCATTTTGGATATTCCATTTATTTACCCACTTTTGTTGGGTGTCATATTCTATAATATTCCTATTTTCTGGTTCAAAATAGATTTTGATCCTCTCATCTATCATGAGATCTATCAGCATAATGTTTGCTATTACCAGGACCGCATCAGTTGAAATCGTACGATATGCTCCGCAGACTCTGATTGATATATGTCTTTGCGATCTTTCCAAAAACTTGATGTGTGATTTTTTTTTACTGGATTTCCACATATTGGTACAGCATACAATATTATGGAGTGGACTACGGATACAAGCATCCTTCGTCTACTTGAAGTGGGTCCCCCAATCTTTGGCATCAATCTGTTTAAGGAGGCAAGGGTTGTTTCAGCCTTTTCGGTTATTTAAGAAATGTGATTACTCATGCTATTGTTGCGACTAAAAATTACACCTAGATATTTTATATTTTCACTACTACGAATTTCCGAGTTATCTATTTCAGTTATCACATTTGTGAACTTACGACTTCCTTCTAGTATTACAACCTCTGTTTTATCAATAGCTCACCTCAGGCCTATTTCTTCAATCCCTCCAACAATTTTTGCAAGTGCAACGGTTGATATGGAGATGAGAGCCGTTTCATTTTTTATTTCAACTAAGACTGCAGTGTCGTCGGCATACCCTATTATTTCTACTCCTTCTGGAAGTTTCAGCTTCATTATGTGGTCGTAGAAGATATTCCAAGGCATTGGGTCTAGGACGGAGCCTTGGGGGACCCCCATCGTGATATCTAAACTTTTTTCTCCTACCAGTAAGACTCTGTTTTTTAGGTAGCTTCCAATAATTTTTCTTAAATATGGGCTAATTTTTGTCAACTCTAGTTCCCTCATAATGATGCTCCACCGCACAGTATTTAACGCATTTGCAACATCTAAGGTAAAAAGAATACGCAGGCTTCGATTCGGAAAGGAACTTTTCTTAATAGACTCTGTTTTCTTTTTTATATTTATCATGGCGTCAACTGTGAAGCGGCTCTTTCTGAAGCCATATTGGTTTTCGGACAACTCATGACCTGCTTCTAGTTCGTGATTTATTCGTGATACGATCATATACTTTACCTTTCCCATGCCGTCCAGTGAACATATTGGTTTATATTTCGTTTCTGTATGTTCAATTTTCTTTGGTTTCTCTATTAGTGCTAATGTTGCCCTTTCCCACATGTCGGGAAAGCTTCCATCTCTTATAAGTGTATTCATTACTTCTAAAAAGTGCTTAGGGTATTCCTTCACTATGACTTGGATCATCTCATTTGTGATTTTGTCTGGACCTTGTGCCTTCCGTAGCTGAAGTTTATTTACAGCGCCTATTAATTCGTTTTCCTGTTCTTCTGTTTTTTCCGTACTAATTATTAGTTTATTTTTTACGCTATTCAGATGTAATATATCATCCTGTCTTATTTTGGATTTTTCGAAACTACCTTATTTCTACTAGTGCCTGTTTATCTAGTTTTTTTTTAGTTTTTGTCTAATTTTAATAATTTTGTCAAAATTCATTTTCTCTCGTAGAACTAATATTTTCAGTTTGTGTGCTCAAATCTTTCATATTTATTTTTCTCTCTTGTATGTTTGTTGTATTTTGGCAAATGCATATCGGTTCAGGCATTTCAGTCTTCTGAGACAGCTCCTTTATCCATGTTTTCAACTGTTTCGATGATATCTGCGTCAGAGCTCTTTGCAGTCTATAGGCGATGTCTTTGATCTCTTTTTTAGTGTTGCAGATGGTTTGGGTACTTTTTACTAGTGTCTCTACATCTTTTTCAGCTTGGCCCATCAGTTTCACGTATTTATTGTAGGGTTGCATTTCATCTTCAATTATTTCTACTTTTTTAAAGATTTCTGGTGGTTTGTCTGTGAAAGATTCCTTTCTCTCTTTTTTATTTATATGGGCAGGTGGGGTATCTTCTCTATTTCTTTTCCGTTTTCCTTCGCTAGATACGACGCTTGTTACTATCTTCAATTCTGAACTCTCTTCTCATTTTCAGTTACAATTTCGGAAAACAGATTAAAAGCTTGGCTCGTTAACATATCTTCCTCATCCCACTTTGAGTGGAAATTTCCCTTTGGTAGTTAGGTGGCATCTTTGATTGTATTGGAGTGTGAAATACTTCCGATTCACTTCCCGTATTATTTCTGAGTCTTGGTGGAGTTCTTACGATGGAGTCCCTCCGTTCAAAAGGGTTATTTATGTTCTCAGAAAATATTTAATCCGCTCCGCCAGTTCCAACTATGGATTGACTCGTAGGGTCAGTGCCTACTTTCTCAGTCTCTCTTACATTCTCCGTTGATCCTCCTTCCTTTGGTTCCAGTACCTCCTAATAATATTGATTTGAATATTCCATTTAATTTCCACGAGTAGCTAGGGTTTTTCAACAGTCCGTTTCCGCAGAGCCCCGCTTGCGGAAATAAGGCCTTGCTTCGGCTTGGTATCCTCCGCCTACCCCAATATCCTCGCCATGATGTTGGGGGGCCGCTTACGACACATCCGTCGTGCCATACATCCCTGTGCGCGCTCCATACCGATGATTACGGATTTTTTTTACCGCTGGTTTACTTCATCGGGACTCTTCTGTCTGGGTCACCATACCATAGCCGAAGGTCCCGGTTTTTCGGCGCCGGAAACTCGCTATTCGTGCCCCATGTCTGGTTAGGACTTGTCAGTGTGTTCGGAAGTAACTTGGGCACGTTGGATCTTCTACTGACATTTGTTGGTGATATCAGATCGGCATAGATAGCCCCACCAGTGCCTCACTCCTCCTTTCTCGTCCTTGCAGTCCGAGAAAAGAGGAAATTACTTAGCCACTCCTCCAACGACAAGGTCTTACAGCTCCTAGGAGGGAAACCACGAATCTTTGTAAATATAACACGTTTATAATTATTCGCAGAAAGTATACAAACAATTTATTTAGCAAGGTGAGGTCAAAAACAAGTCCACGAACGATGTGTGTTATTTCAGTATGTATATAAAGGAATTCTTTATCGTTAGATTTAACTATGTGTTGATGATATTTCATGTTAGTAGTACGTTGTAGTGTAAGTTGTCTGTGGTCACGGCTTAAAAAATGTAATTATTTATCTAAAAATATTATCCCAGTAATTTTGATACAACCTATGGTATTATTAATTTCCCACTGATTAGAGGTAGTTCCATCAGTTCTGGTATGATTGACGAAGGGCCTAGAAAGCGGAACACCCACTTTTAATCACCACAGACGTGTTGGTGTGAATGTGATATTATTATCCTAAAAACCATAAAATTGTTGCAACGTGTGCCTAAACTTCTCGTACAAGATGGACATGTGCAGTAGTGGTAGAAAACTGGAATGTTGAGTTCATTAAGTCCGTCCTCGTATGTCAACCATAACATATATTTAGTGGCGTTTCTAAATCAAGAGTAGATTCTAAAACGTGAGAATTTGGGTTCCTCTCTAAAGTCGTCTATTTCTAAAACAATAAGTTATTCTCTTTATATTTTATCTTGTATATATGATGGAGGAAATTCAAGAACATGCAGCTGTCAGCGACCATCTCTGACAGATAGATATTGAGCTTCAGCACGTGATCGGACAATATTTATATCATCCAGTTTATTTCGCATTTCAGTCGCTATATCAAGTATTTCTGGTATATTAATTAAAGGATGAAACCTATCAATTAACGCTCCCGCAATCTGGTAAAAGTCACGCTAGTTGGCAGCATGGGTAGTGGAAATGTGTCCTTTAAAAAACTTTAAAATAGACTTAAAATGTGCATTGATAGCTTCTATAACCCAGCGTGTATTAGTTATTAGTCTTGCTTTAGTAGCTTCACTAGTGGACAGGTGATGTTGGTTACGACGAAGTAAAGGTAGCATATAAGAAATGATACCTAGTTCTTCAAATGTAGGAATCGCGTCTCTGTAGTATCTATCTACTATTACAATATCTCCTTCTTTAAACCAGTTTCTCATTCCATTAACGTCGTTCTCTAAATTCCGCCGGAAAATCGTTGCTTCGTTGTTTTGTGCATCAGAAAAATAGGGACCATTGACTGTTGGAAAAATCAGGAGCTACTATAATTTTTGGCTTAACCCAATGTTCCTTTTCAACAGAGTACTAGGATTGACGTATTAATCTAAAATTCATACTCTTTTCAATGGAGTGATACGTACAATCTACATAAACATTGCCTTTAGGATAACCTGGTTCAGGATTATAAAGCTAGCTGACAAATTCGGGCACATGATCTCTTATAAAATTGTCTCTGGTTATTGATCTGAATCCAATATTGCCTGGTAAAAATCTCTACATCAGAGATAGGCGGACATTAGAGATTATCAAACTAGTGAATTGTCTGTATGAATAATTGAAAAGTAATTTTAAAAACTCATCCGATACTCCTAGTCTCAATTTATTAAGTAAATCGTTTTTGCCCAATATTTCTTCTATTACCAGACTGTTCAATTATCGCACACAATCCATAAAGTTCTTCGACATTTTCTTTAGAAATCGACCATTTGGAATTGAAGCTGGATAGTTTCAAATGCAATTACTGGATTTGAAAAGCAGCGGAATGACAAGTTCACAGAGCGCAAAGGAAATATATGCAGCTCTAAAATAAAATCTGCGAGTTGGAGCTTCCTTAGGAACAGTCTTCGAGAATTCTACAATGATGAGAAGAAGTTGGTATGATGTACCGACGATCTTCGTGTCAACATATTCGTGCCATCAAATATACTTTAGAAACAATATAATAAATAGTTATTATTAGTAAATGAAACTTACAACAAGTTATAAGCCAGAATTTATCAGAACTTTTAAAAGGAATGCGAAAGCATTGCCCACTTTGATGTAACTATGTATATTTGTGTTTTCATATGAATTATTATTATTGCTTATTAGGGGCTATTTTGTTTTTTAAAATGGAAATTAAATATATATATATATATATATATATATATATATATATTATACTATGTTTTTATATATTTATTTATATAGATATTCGTTTAGATTTGTATTTATTTGTTGTGTGGCTAGCTCAGTTATTAATTTTTATATTATAATTATATTTGTATTATAATATTATATTTGTTCGGGAGCATGAGACTTCTTCTACTCTTTGAGTTCAGGCTCTGTTTGGATATACTTTGCTCATTCAGAATAAAAAGAAACACAAAACACAATACTTTCAATAATTTAATATTATAATTTTTATTCAAATATTTATAAAATAGTTACGCCTATGAAATGGAAATGATATACACCATCTTATGCGTAAGCCCAACTAAAATCGAACATATTCGAGACGGAACGAACGTTTGTTATTGACGCTCTGCATCTGCGTGAATATTAGATACATAGCATCGTTGTCGTTACAATAATGTTGATGGATTTGCATAAAAGAATTCACGTTTGAAATTATATACATACACTAAATAAATTCTTCGGAAGAAATAGGTTACAAAATTATATATACACATGGAAATATCCTATGAATGGATTAATATGCATTTTTCTTATATGATTTGAAAATACGTAAGTACAAGCATTATTATATTACTGAATGGGCCTCTTCAAATGATATTTAGATTTTGTCTAGTGAATAAACTACATGAAGTCCTTTATCTTTTTTATAGATCGATCATATAGACGCAAGAATTCTTATATATACATGGAAATAGTCACTGAATTTATACTCAAGAGTTATTATTCTTATTATTGGCCACTAATATCTAAAGAAGCACTGACCTGATGTCTGGATTCTGGATCTATCCCGTCTGGAAACAGGACTACGCCTTCCGAAGTTCTAACTGCGTACTTTGTTGAGAAATTTGGATATTCCCACGGAAAAACTGGATACAAATACATATGAGTGTTCTAAGTTTTATATTTGTTAAGAATCTATAGTTTCAATCATGAAAATTTGTGATTTCACTTGAAATTTCTGGAAAAATTCTTCACCACCTCCTCACTATTTCGACGCCAAAGACCAACTACCAACGCTTCTATTTGATCGTTAATATTTTTATCAACAACGAATATATTGTTTCTAAGCTCACTAATGATCAATAAAGTTTTTGTTAATTTTAGTTGATCAGAATTTGTCCTGTCATTTTCCACCAATCACATTGTTTCTGGAGCTGTCGAACTATATTCACAATTGCTACACTTCATGAAGTTTTTGGAAACATATATAAATGTAAATTTCACTTGAAAAGTATCTGTTTTCTTCTACTATTCAACGAATTTCAATAGAACAAGTCTTTTACAGATAATGAAATTCCTTGTTATATGTCGATATGGTAATGTCTAGTTTTGTTTTGACATATATATGACAATTTGAAAATGATATTTGTATTTGTGAACATAAATTCTTTTATAATATCTTTTGCTTTGGTTATTTATACTATTTAAATTCTCTAGTAGCAAATATTTCTTTAAATCCATCATCATTTTTTATTCATTGATTCCATAAATTTGATATACATTGTGACATATAACTTACCTTTATGTCATTGATATTTTTATCTTTAAAATTTATCTAATTCTTTATACTGAATATGAAAATGATTTATATTATTACTGTTTCAACTAATACTTATATTAAATTAG
Organism: Galeruca laticollis; assembly: GCA_963921935.1. NCBI lineage: Eukaryota > Metazoa > Arthropoda > Insecta > Coleoptera > Chrysomelidae > Galeruca > Galeruca laticollis. Next base: position 260,314,921 of record OY998175.1, read on the forward strand.
ATAACTAAAACTCGTTCAATTTCAGATGAAATAGCTGATTTATTCATGACAACAAAACATCCATATTGGGCAGATGTCATGTTCTCCACTATACTTGTTGAGCATTTTCAAACTTTAGACAATTATTAAGGTATTTTCTTTATATTTATTGTTGCTCTTTTAATTATTCTAAACAAATGATTTAATATATTCTTATTTTATATGCATGTTTTACTTATGATTGTGGTTTTCTTAATGTGTTTTCAACTACATAGTTTCAATCCATTCCCAATACTAAGCAAAATATTCTCAAACAGCGAATACTATGAAATTGAAACAAAAATGTTCAATGGCTCTATGAAAACTGGGAAATCTAGTTAATGTAACTTTTGGCTGTTCCGTTTCAATAGGTTGCCGACCCATTATCGTCCATTATTGCGAAACCGCCAATTTATAAGCAAATAGAGTGATTGCTCTTCCATTATAATAACATTATGGGGTATGCATTGTATTAGAAAAATACCAGACTATAGGGAAAATAGTCGCGAAAATACCATTACATCCTAGTTTTGAATTATTATTATTCTCTTTTAAAAAGAAGCCGTTACTTCATCATCAAATACCATCAACCAAACATGTACTGTGAATGATTGTGGGCCTTTGATATGACTAATTTTTCTAATTAGAGATAGTACATTTTCCTATTGAACCAGCTATTGTTAGACCAATACTTTCTCTTCAAATAACATTGAGACAAATGTCTCCTATCTTCACGTTTTTATTCAGAAACAGTTACAAAGTCTTACTGATATAAATGGTGCATTTTTTGTTCTTTATATAAAATCTAACAATTCCTCTCCAAAATCTCAAACGAATCTCTGCCTCATTACTTATCTCTCTTTAATAAGTGATAATGAAATTTTCATTGTTAACAAATCCTGAAATGAATAGCTGAAATAAGAAATTTCAATTAATCAACTTAATGGTACTTTATTGTTACAGTGAGAACCTACCTTATTCGAATATTCTCCTAGTGAATTATTCAAAGCTATAAAATTTATTATTAAATATATCAATATATTATATTTTTGGGGCACAATAAAACTTTGGTTTCAGTGCACTGTAACCCCGTTAAAATCTAATCAATATATTTTTTGACTGTGATAATATGTAATGTACAATGCTGTTGGCCGTAGCTGTCGAGGCACTAAAAGTTGAGTTAATATCAAAAATATCCAAATTTATTCCTAGGTGCATTCCAAATTCAGCATTGTGCATGTTCTCATCTGCAGCACAATAATCAATTTTTGAGTAAAATCTAATAAAGAGCGATAAACCGCTGATCAAAAACATGTGAACTAATTTCCACGAATGTTTATAATTCCTCTAAGTTCCTAATACTTCCTCCAATTCCCACGAGTTCCCCTAATTCCCAACAAATGGACTCGTTCACCAAATATTTGAAATCGCTTTTAACTTCCTCAAAACAAAGTACTAAGGAAAAAATATGATTCTGAAAATTCCATGTCAATATAATGTCGTTCTTCTAATACAACCAAGTCAACCAGCGTACCGAGAGAGCGGCAAAGACTATGACTGTGACGTCACCGCATATGTATTTTAATGTGCACAAACATTTTGCTTCAGATTGTCGCGTGCCTCACATCGAATTTATTTATTCTCTGTTATTTCTTGCAGACTTTTTGTGTTAATAAAATAAAATGTTTGAACCGAATTTCAATAAAGCAGATTCATCCAGAAGTTGACTTGCTAATCATTGTGGATTTTTTAAATCAAAATCACGAGTTTATTAGTGCTAAAATGAGAGGAATTAGAATGGCCAGGTGACTATTTGAGTAGATCATATTATTTACGTAAAATATTGTTCTCTTAACATCTTAACATCTTCAGCTATTCCTTTCACATTACCAAGGTATATGGTAATGTGGAAGTAATCATTAATGTTAAATATAGTCGAAAAAAAATTTCAAAAATATATTTTAAAAAAACTATGGTAGCTTTAGAATGCCGAGAAACGTATTTGGAACAAAATAACCATTACTATTTGAGCAAGATTGAAAATGCCAATCTTTTTTATTTTCCGGAAAAAAATGTTTGCAATTCTAGTTTAGAAAATTTTTTCAACATGTATTTTTTTGCAGTCTTAACTTGTTTTTTGTTGTTTTTTTCTTTAAATGAAACAGACGGTGGTCTTACTAAGAAATTATTTTTAGTTAGGAGTAGTTCATCTATATGTTTGAACCCTCTATCTGCCACTATATGAGCACCATTTTCCAGCAGATCTAAAAATTCTGATTCTTCTTCTACCACCATTTTGTAACTGGTACTTCCTCCAAAGTCATTTGATACAAAGGAAATTAAACCATCTGGTGTTCAACCAACTAAATATTTTAATATATTTCTCTTTTTATATTCTGACTTTTTAAGACTGGATCGCCCGGCTTCTGAATAGAAATTTCAAGTCTATAATACATTGTACTGGTTTATATCTAGCTCGAAATGGTATTGCAAGACGTTTTTGTACTTCCAGTAGAGATTTCCACTGAATAAATGGCGTAAAAAACTGAGATATCTTTGATAAACAGTTCCGAATAATTAGGCAAACTGCTGTTATTGACACACAAAAGTGATCTGCTAAAACTTAATAAGGTAAGTTCAGTTTAATTTTTTTAAATGTCACAAAAACATCAATTTTTCAGTTTCGCATTTGGAACTTATCAACTAAATCAAAAACCGTGATGCTGTTGATATTTCAAGGTAGAGTTTTGGATTTCGTTCTATGATAAATATAGCTCTCTTTTGAAAGTATTCTTTTTGACTCAGTCTTAAATACAGCCGGTAGAATCAGATACTGCAACTGAACCAAATGATGAGGACACCGAGGAGGACATTTTAGCGCTGCTACTTGAAGAAATATCTCGCACAAAAGAAAGATTAGATATATATTCTCGTAACATAATTGAAAGGTGTTTCTTTAGAATAACATCTTAGGCCGTATATTAACTAATACTTTTTTAGAGGCTTGAAATATTTGGTATTTAATTTTAGTTTCTTCTTGTTTGGCACCAGTCCTTGGTTAGTCAAGATCCTGGGTAACTGCCTGCCACTGTTTTTAGGAATTCGCACTGCCATGGTCTGAACTATGTGTCAGGGTCCGATTTGTTCGACAATCGAATTTATGTGGAACGACATTAGACTTTAGCTTCACTGGAACATTCTTCATTATTTTATAATACATAGAGTTTTCTATGTCAGTTTCAAGCTTAAACAAAAAGTATCATATAAATGCATGGAACCTTTTTTGTTAATTTATATTCAAGAAATATGCACTTCGATTTTCAGTACTGTCACGTCTGACTCGTGTAACTTCAACCTCCAAGATTTTGAAAAAGGGGGGGGGGTCAATTATACCTAATTTTAAAAGGCTTAGGGGTTGATATTGAAGGATTGAAGTCACATGAAAACTCTCTTCCTAAAATTATGAATGAGCGAGTCCGAGCGATTTTCAAGATTTTTATTTCAAATACTTTGGGCCACCTTATATAAAAAATAGCATTGCCACCTTCATAAAAAATTTAAATGAGTGGTCATTAGTTTCTTCTATCTATGCCGATTCTGTACTTCTGACTGAAGAAATATGAGATTAAAAATAATTAGATTAAAATGGTCTTCACAGACAAAGTACGTTGACTTATCAGTACCTAAATGATTTGATTATTTTTAGTATTTTCTACCACTGCTTTCGTTTCTTTGCAACTTTAGGAATAGAAATAAATGTTTTGTTAGGTATTCTAATCGTAGTACTTTTACATTCTGGAACCACACAATATTTATAGCCTTTTTTTCTCTGGTTTTGGTCTATTTGTCGAATAGTTCAAATATTTTCTGGACGTTTTTATTTCATAAACACGGCACTGTTGGCTAAAACATATAATGATTATCAGGCAAAATAATGTTACTAGATAAGTAGTCAACTAACCGATCGACGCGGCGCTTTCCTATGCGACGACGTCACGTCTGAATTTCGGGGAGGATCGCAGCTCATTGTTTATAATTTTTTTAGGCGACTTATAAGTCTCACTGACGTCTAATTTTTTGCATAGTGTCTCAAAAGTATGTACTCTTCCTAAAGGTGAAATAAAAAAATATGAAAATGACCCTATTCTCACTTAAGCAAATATTCACTACTTATTTACCAAATCTCTTACGTAATCTAGGAAGATGGCGTGAAATCGAAAAAAAAACAGTTATGGCTTGCATAAACATTACCTATTTATTAATTGTATCATTGAAGGTGCAGTTTTTTATACTGCAGTTATTTAAATTCATGCCACTGCCACCGCTTTCGGTTTCGACATTCACAATCTTGTCATTGGTGTACATGTTATGATTAATAAGGTGTTTGTCTATATTCATTATGTTACAAATATTGTCATTTGGAAGGTTTCCTGAATGTAAATCTCTCTTGATTTCAGAACTCTCGCGTGCAATAGTGAAACCTAGTAACTTGGAATTTACAAGTTTTCAGAACTGAGGTATAAAATAGTTTAAATAATAAAACCCATAAGAAAAAATATCTAATCCTAAAATTTCAAACTCCTAGGTAATTTTGTACGCTCTATTCAAATTCAATATAATAAATTGGATATTTATTTGTATTAAAATGTTATTATCACATTTATAGTTACTAGAAACAAAAAAACCAAAGGCGAATTGGGTTACTACCTTTTTTTTGAACATTACTTGATGAGCATCATTTTGCTGTAGTAAAAGTCAGTAATTCAATTTACTATATGTTTTTATTCCTTTTGCCATGGTAAAAGCTAGTAACTAGCTCTAACCAAAAACCAAGCATGTAGACTTCGCCTGAGTATAAGTGAAAAAGACAGTTAATTAAATTCCACTTAGTAAAATAGTTTTGAACATTCAGGGCAATGATTAGCAAAATAACTTCCCCCTACGATTCAAAAGATGAGTAAATTTAGTTGGGTATAAATGACAAATGAAATTCAATTTTGTGTTTCCTTAATTGAAGTTAAATATTAAATGCCTAAATAAAACAATACAATATTTACATCTAAGTTTTTCATTGATTGAAATACAAAAAGATTGCATTTTAATAGTTCAACAGTTAATAGCACATCTTATCAAACAAAAATTTAAAATTCAGTGAATGACTTCCCTAGATCTTCATTCTCATCTGAATTTGGTAACTCTTGCCAAAAAATGTGCTTCCTGGGTAGCATAAACGGCAAAAGCTCTTTCAGAATCGTTTCTTTCTTTTTTGTATTCATACCCCTACTAAGTGTTGCTTTTTTTGGTAATTCCAATTTAAATCTAGGCTTCAAGACAAAGGCTTCTTTAAAATCATCATCTTCAAATTTTTCTTTCAAAAAGAGTTTCTTGGATCGTTTTCTAAACTGCACCAACTTGATGTCAGAAAGTTTTGGTATAAAAGAGATCTTTTTTTCGTTGAGTGCATCCATTTTCAAAGAGCCTGAAATATTCTGCTCTTAGTATAGTTACAACATTTAATTTATTTGAGGTTTTAATCAACTCTTCTAGGTCTTCAAAATCCAGTATTTCTTTTGATTTGTTCCATTTCTTGACGATTTGACCATGTAATGAGTCGGCTTTCATAAAACTATGTCCAGGTTCGGAATACTCGAATGTAAATGTTTCTGGGCCTCAGTCGTCGTTAACAAATGTAAGACAAGCAGTGAAAAGAACCCAATTTTTATTTTGAGAGCAAAAATTATTGGCCCAGAAGATAACGTCCTTTGTTGCTGCATTTAATTTGATTATAGCATTGTAGTAAGCCTATGCGAGATCTGCAGCCTTCCATTCCATAATCGCTTCGTGCCAGACTATGCATATATTTAATCCTGCTGGTTTTAACTTAGCAAATGTTTTATGTAGAACAACTAACCTGCTAACAAAGAATGAATTTGTGATAGTCATTTTTTGTGAGAGGAGTATTTTTTGCATGTCAACTGCATAAAACTCGGTCTCGTTACAATTTTCTTTAGATGTGTCTTGGTTGTACATTTGGCTTGCAATCGTATATCGTTGTTTATGTATTTTATACTGAGCACAGGTAGGGCATATAGGATTATTTGAAGATAGTAGTTGCTCTGTTTCTTCCGAAGACCTGCCTTCCTGAGAATGATCATGGTTTTTGTAAATAGAGCACAAGCCACATTCATCTTGCGTTGGAGTTGAAAAACCTATATTTTCTTTGACGAAAACTTTCCTATACTTTCCGTAGCTATTACCAGACTTGTGTTTGGAACAAAAATCTTCGTGCAATTGGTGTATCGTTATATCCGGAGGAAATGGGTCAAATTATAATGGCTTACCTGCGGATGGTATAAATTTATATGTTTTTTAATTTCAGTATAATTTGCTTTTGCAATTTCCTTCATTTTATTTGCATGCACTTTTCCCTGTTTATCTTCAAGAACTGGTACGTCGTTGGAAGTTTTTCTAAGAAAAGATGTAATAATTCCCTTCCGTCTTGAAGGCTAAAGTCTTAAGAAACATTGGTTTACAAACTACCATAATTTTTCGTGTTGTACTTTGGTTTGTGGTATCCTCCGTGCTAGAATGTTCATTAATAAATGGTAATCTATAGGAAAGTGTAAACTGTTTGTTATTTTCAGCACCAACGTCTCGATATTTCATTACATTTCTTTCTATATACTTTTCCAGAAACATTTGTCTATTAGAAAAATCTAAATTATTAAAATGTTTAAAAATTCTTTCCCTTAGATTCTCAGAAAAATGTTCGAAACATTTTTTTCTGCATGTTTTCTTGCATAGCGACATAAGCAAATTCTTTGTCTTCTTAACCTTTTTATTTTTCTGCGGATTTGGTGTTTCAGTTTTGTCAGCTGTTGTATGCATTCGGTTGAGTATGGGTATTTTGTATATTTTCCTTCCAATTTGAAAGAGCAAGTTCCATATACATTGGTGTATCTCGTAGTCCTTGAGTTTCCCATATTTCGAGACTTGGTAACATCTCTGCTTCCTCTTTGTAGTACATAAGTTTTATTTTTTGTGTTTTGTTATTCTTGATGTTTTCTTCATTTTCGATGTTTTCTTTATTTTCGAATGGAAAACAATTAAAGTCTTCCTCTGTGAAGAATTTGTGTGGGAGTTTTTTTGCAGAAGGTTCCGGGTTTTCGGGATCAAAATCCGGGTCATTGTCAGAATTATCTGGGGGCGATTCTTGTAGGACCGATTCGTCAGAATTATTAATCAAATTGCTACAAAAATATTTTCATTAATGTATATTGTTTTGTAATACCAAAATAATTACAAATAATATTCAGTAATTGTTGCGAACCTTATTTCTAACGCCATATCCATCATTTTTTTAATTCGGTTTCTCATTTTGTATGTGAAAATAAGAGAGAAAAATACCGCTGACCTCCGAGACAGAACACAAAACCTATACCGCTGAGTTATAGAGGTATATACTCGTACGTTTTTAAGTTCGAAATACGTTAATTGCTGTCAATTTGAATATTAGTCTTCTAAAGGATATTATTGTTAACGATTTAATGACTGTAATCATAATAAAAAATAAGAAAGTACGTACTTTTGTTGCTAAATAAACATTATTCGGTGCATCCTGAAGCAATTTATCAAATTAGTCTTTTGTTAATACTTTTGATTTTTTGGGGTATAATTTTCTTCTTGTCGCTTTAAAAATGCTGCTAATTTGGTATAATTCTTCATTTTTACATTATGTTTGATGTTTAATTGAGCTTCAATCGTTGAATAGTGTGCCCATAGTGTCGAACTTTTAAATTTCCTTGACAAATACGTAAAATAAGCAAGCATAACATTTTCTGTGTATTTTCGTACAATATTTTCGTTGCACCATTTTATAAATTTTTCATAAGCAAAATCATATACTTTTCGTGACTTCGTCGGAGTTAGTGTTTCAATAGTGGAATTAGCTATTTCGACTAATTCCGGAGGTGTACATTGAAATTTTTCTTCTTGAGACATTTTTACAATACACTTTTCAAAACTGACAAACATCAAATTAAATAAAAATTAAATGACAGTTCTTGCCTACTTGGTTACAACGCCCATAATGAGACGTTGCTATCGTTTCTCATTATTTTGTTACTAGTACAATAATGAGCGTTCATTATGTTACTAGTAGAAGAATAGGTTATTTCTACCATTTACGTTGCAGAAAATAATATAGATATTATTATACGCTTGAAGAAAAAAATAGTTTTTTAGAGCGCTTCATATATTATGTTCTCCTTCATCTACTCGGAAGGTTGAGTTGATTTCTGCTCCGGAATAAACTTCATTTTTCAGGAGAATTACGAGCAATAAAATCAACTAAATAGTTTGTCCTAGTAAATAACAGTTTAACGTCTCAAGTGGATAATCCTTCTATTAGTTACAAGTAAAATTATCATAGTTTATTTATAAAAGTTATAATCAAAAAAGACATGAATATCATCGATAAAGGTCCAAGGTCCAACGGGATAGCCGGCCGAGGGCATTTTTAGCGGTGTGATAGCGATAAGAACAATTAATTTGTAATTGAAACCAAACAATTGGAACCTTTTTGCGGTGAACGAAATGTTTAAGACAGGGACGATAATGAATATTACAGAAAGAGAAAAAGAGACAGAGGAAGGACGGGGATACTGAAGAGGAATCATATAAAAGAAGCAAAAAACAGGGAGGTCGACGATAAAGAATTCGAGAAACCTAGAAGCTAGTATAGAGAAAATGATGGATATGATGACAAATATGGGGGAAAAAGTGGAGGAATTGGCCGAGGAGATCAAGAAAACGCGAGAAGAACAAAGAGAATACCGGGAAGAAATGAAATAACTGCGGAAAGAAAACCAAAAGTTAACTGAGGATAACAGTAAAATGTAGAAAATTTTAACAGAAATGGACAATAGATTAGAGCGATTGGAAAATTAAAAAATGGAAAAATAATGTTGTTGTACAAGGAGTGAAAATAGAAACTCATAATACAGAGGAGCTCAGAGTCACAATGGAAAATTTTCTGGGAAAAGCATTACATATAAAGACAGCAGTAGAAAGCGCATTGAAGTTAGGGGAGAGATATTGCCCAGTAAGACTGGCCAACCACGAGGATAAAAAAAAAGTAATGACGAACAAACAGAAACTAAAATTTATAAAAGAAGAAAGACTGTTTATACAGAATGATCTGTCACAGAAAGATCGAGAGATAAAAAAAATCCGAATGAGGGCAAAAGAAGAGGAGGACAAGGGGAATAGGGGTAAATATGGGGTACAAGAAAATATACATACAATCAAAAGAATGGAGATGAAAATGGAAGCAGATAAGCTAGAAGAAAGGAAACAAAATATAATACGAAAAACTAGTAGCACAAAGCACAGACAGGAGAGCGGAAGCAAGGAAATTGAACCATGCAATGAAAAAGGAAACGTAAATGGAATCAACGAACAGGGAGAAAAAAGCAATATTAAAAATAGGAACTTGGAATGTGAGAGGTACGTACGCTGAAGGAGCACTGATAATTTTAAAGCAGGAAATAGATAGTTATCAAATTAATATATTGGCAATTCAAGAAACAAAACCAAAAGGAGAGTTTGTAAGCGAAATAGGAAACTACATATGCTTCAATAGTGGAGGAACAACAAGAACTTTGGGTTCAGGATTTATGACAGCAAACACACAATGCGGGGAGAGTGAAAACATTCAAAGCGAATGTGTTACTTGCAAATTATTACAGACACAGAAATAATGAGTATTTTAAACATACACGCAACAACAGAAGAGGAAAAATATGAAAAAAGGAAAAATATTACGAGGAAATAGAAGAAGCGTTTAACATGATGCCAAATTAAGACATCAAAATAGCAATAGGCGACGCCAACACAAAAATCAGCAAAAAGAGTATGTATGTACCAGTAATTGGAAAACACAGCAAAGACGACAAAACAAATGATCATGGGAAAAGACTGATTAATTTTGCAACCGAGATGGGGCTAGTTATTGTCAGCACAAAATTTGAACATAAAGAAATCCACAAAGGAACATGGTTAGCACCAAACGGGAAGTAATCGACCATTGCCTTATACAAAATCAATCAACGAAGAGAGTAAAAAACTCGAGAACCTATAGAGGAGCATATGTGGACAGCGACCACTTTTTAGTAGTCGCGAAAATGATACAAAACAGTAAACAAAGAAAGGAAAAGCAAAGGTGCATACCAAAAAGAAGGCTACTGGTGGAAAGGCTTATGAATAACAAAATGAAAATACGAAGAAGAATTGAAGAAAACCGTAGAACAACAACAGAACCCGAACTTGAACGACGAATGGAGACATTTAGAGGAAACTATAAAAAAGACGGCACGGAAAATAATACCACCGAAAATAAAAAAGGGTTAAGAAAAAGAATGGTTCAATGCAAAATGCAGAGAAGAAATAAAAAAGAGAAGCCAAGCAAAACAGAAAATGTTACAAACTGGTACATATAAAGACAGAAGACAATACGAAGAACGAAGAAGAATAACAAATAAGATATGCAGGGCAAAAAAGCGAAGAGAAATGGAGGACAAAATAAAAAGTATAGAAGAAAATTTTGTAAAAAAAGAAATGAAGAACTTTTACCAAGAAATAAAATATAATAAAGAGAACACTGGGCAGAGGACCATATGTATAAAGAACAAAAAATGAGAAATAATAATGGATGAAAGCGAAATGATTCAAAGAAATATTGAATAAAGAAAATGAGAACGAGCAGCGGGAGGAGCTTACAACCCAAAATAGACATGACGACGGAGAAATATCACCCCCTTCGAGAGAAAAAATATCAGAAATAATACAGTGACAAAAGAACGGAAAATTTCCTGGAGAAGGTTAAATCGAGCCAGAACTGATAAAATACGGTGGAGACGCACTATAGACGAAGATCTACCATTTGATATTAAATATATGGGAATACGAGAAAATGCCAAAAGCGTGAGAAACCTCAATAACGGTATCAATTTACAAGAAAAGGAAAAAGGACAAATGCAGAAACTATAGAGGGATTGCGCTACTGGACACAGTGTATAAAATCATGGCCAAAACCATAGAAAAAATATAAAATCTTTATACAGTATTATAAATGATCTAAGCATCCCAAAACTGATGAGTCTTACCAAAATGACACTCGAGCGTATAATAACTAAGATCAAGGTGAACCAAAAAATATGAGAAAGCTTAGAGACCAATACAGGTTTGAAACAAGGAGATCCGTTGTCCAACACCTTGTTTAACATTGTATTAGAATGGATAATACGCAAAACCGACATGAACAGGGCGGGTACACTAAAAACTAAGACAACACAATAACTGGCATACGCGGACGATGTAGTACTGCTATTAACATCAGAAAATGGAATGAGAAGAATATGCAGGGCGTTCATAGGAACAGCAGAGACAATGAACCTGCGAGTCAATGAAGACAAATGGAAGTTTATGAAAATGGCAACACCTCAAAGAAAAGGAGCAATGAGGAATTTACCAATACAACTGAATGGGCAAAAAATAATGAACTTCGAACAAGTCCAAAGCTTTGTATTTCTAGGTGTAGTTATCAAGGACGACGGCGACGAAAGAGGGAATTCAGAAACTAGGCTAATGAGAGGCAGTAAACAGGCAGGAGGATTGAACAAGATAATAAGTTCAATGAAGATCTCCAGAAAGACAAAGCTGCATCTGTACCAATCGGTAATAAGACCAACGGTAATCTGCGTAAGCGAAACGTGGATACTTAACAAAGCAGAAGAAGAGAAATTTGAAATAAGATAGATGGGAAAGGAAAATACTCAGGAAGATATTAGGGAAAAAAGAGGGAGATATGTGGCTCAGAAGAACGAATAACGAAATACAGAATTTATTTGCGTAAAATAATAACATCCAGACGAATAGGTTGGCTAGGGCACGTACAGAGAATCCCAGATAGTAGAACGACCAAAAAAAAGATTGATATAGAAAGAGCCGGAATAAGGAAGGGAGGCATACCAAAGAAAATATGGTATGCAGAAGCGATAGTAGACCTCTGAGAGAGTGGATTCCAGGACTTGAATTGAAAACGAAGGCAAAGGATAAGAAAAAATGGTAGGCCTGCGTGCAGCATATATATATATATATATATATATATATATATATATATATATATATATATATATATATATATATATATATATATATATATATGTGTGTGTGTGTTCTTATAGACGGAGAGCTGGCTACATGAAATGCGACATGCCTCGGTACATGAAACATTTTACCTGGAAAAAGTACGATTGGTGCTGGAAAAGCGAAAGCCCGACCGTCAGAAGGCGCGCTGGAAGCTAAGTGCGTGGGCGGGCGATCAAACGCGTAAATTTTCCAATCAAAAAACTGTCGAGGTACACGGCTGAAAATTCACATAGGTATTGAAAATTATAAGAAAAATCAGTGAAAAAATTGTCAGAATGGTAAGTGGAAGCTGAAGGGGTGTCAGAAGCCAACAAAGTTGCGAAAATAATATCGCAAAATTTACATTTCAAAGAAAACTTCTGACAATTGAAATTTACACTGTTTACGTACAAAGTAAAGTGTGCGCAAAGTGTCAGAAGTTAAAATAGAAGCGATTTCGAGTGAATCGAATGCGGAGTACGAGAGCGTATTTCGGCGCGCACCGCACCTCCGATCGGCTTTTTTAATTTACACACCGTACCTACTTTAGGGCATTGTTGACAACTTACCTAATCAATCTTGAAGGGTTTTAGAAACTAAAAGATCATTGGTTAACTAAAGAAACATCATTTTTTATAAGAGAAAAATAAATTTTATTCTGATTAAATTTTAAAATAACTATTCTGTTTCGTAATCTGCATATTGTATATTTTCTCCAATTTATGGATCTTCATAGCTATCATACTCGAACTCTTCGTCATCAACTGAGAATAATATATATTTATATAAACTAAATAAAGGAAGGATATATATGTATATATATATATATATATATATATATATATATATATATATAAATATATATTATTAAGAGTCGTAAATTGAAAATTACCTTCCGAATCATGATAATCCAAAATGACATCTTTTACTGATGGAGGCATCTGTGGCCCTTCAAACCACAGAAAGTCGTACTAATCATTAGTTATGGTCCATCCTGATGTTTCGGGCTCAAATTCAATCATATCCGATAATGTTGCCTCATTCCACAAGTGTGCGATATAGTGCGCCATTCTCATTTGCTGCAGAAGCTCGGTGTAGCAAAGTGGCAGGCTGGAAGCGTCAAAGTTTTTCAATTTGGCGTTTAAAAGGGTACATCCATATTTTTCACTTTATAATTTCGAAGAAACATTTGGTACCTGACATTGATGATTTTTTTTTCTTTCTCATAGCCGTACATACTACAAACGAATTCTTCAATTTTAGCAAAAGCATTATTCAGATCAATCCCTGTATCTCCTAAACTAGCGAATGCAGCTTGTAAATCCTGTTTTTCTGCCAGTATTTTAAATAGGCGCTGTTTTCCTTTCCTAAAAAATACAGGATAATAATCACATCCTGTGAATGCGTGAAATCCTGGCAATTCCTTACACAGCTCTAACCCTAAAAGTTCATGAAGCGCATTCACATCTACAATATGCCGACTTCTTGAAACGCCACATTCAATATAAATTTTTTCCAATATTTAATACTAATTACCTAACATAATAACAATAATATTTGTGTCAGAGCATTTTACTGAAACAGTACAATCAGAAATAATTTTAGACACATGATAAATAATTTTACTATCGGCCTCTTCGTGCGAAGGACAAAAATAATCTGAATTCTCTGTTTCAATAACATTACCATAAACTACGCTATACGAATAACAATGAATATAATTTAATAAAATAGTCTTATTCCCTATAAAAGCGGCAACATCGTTACTCTGCCAATGCGTGATTAAAAAAGGACAAGAGATTTTTTAAATTTGTCATTCCTTAACTCTTTGCCAAAATCAAAATTTTTTTGATATATTTCCGAATGACTGGCACATCTTTCATTGTGTGAATTAAAAAAAAAGCCATCAACTATAACTACATCGATGTGGTTCGGCACAACGCTATCATTGCGCAAAATTTTCATCATCGCCGATTTTTCGTTTTGCAAATAATGCCATCTAAATGATACAATTATGTTGGTAACGGAGTCATCGGGAACGAAAACATTTTTTCTATATCAGTCGACCCTTCCATCGAAATCCCTAAAAGACGGCCGAATATATCGCGTTGTATACGCATTTCTTGCACTTTATGATTGATGGTAATTTTTTGCTTCTTATTACAAGGTCGTACTTTACAAACTCGAAAATGGAGCATATAGTTTTCACTTATATTCAAACGTTTCAATATGCTTTGTTTAAACATATAATAAAATCAGGCAGAATTATGCAAATTTTACAATAAATTATTAAATTAATGAATTCCTCTTAATTGACTCCTGACATTTTAAAAACAGTTTCTAAAACCCTTGCAGATTTATTAGGTAAATTGTCAGAAATGTTCTGAAACATGTACAGTGTGAAAATTAAAAAAAAAACTATCGGTGGTGCTGTGCGCGCCGAAATACGCTGTCGCACTTTGCATTCGATTTACTCGTAATCGCTTCTACTTTAACTTCTGACACTTTGCGCACACTTCCTCTGTACGTAAACAGTGTAAATTTCAAATTTCAGAAGATTTCTTCGAGATGTAAATTTTCCGATATTTTTCGCAACTTTGTCGGCTTCTGACACCCCTTTAGCTTCCACTTACCCTTCTGACAATTTTTTTACTGTTTTTTCCTATAATTTTCAATACCTATGTAAATTTTCATCCGTGTACCTCGACATTTTTTTTAATTGGAAAATTTACGCGTTTGTTCGCCCGCCCACGCACTTAGCTTCCAGCGCGCCTTCTGACGGTCGGGCTCTCGCTTGTCCAGCTAAAATTCTTCATCTACCGAAATATGTCGCATTTCATGTAGCCAGCTCTTAGACTATCAAGTTTAAGGCAGACCGCCCGTTTTAACTGAAATGGACCGCTACTAATTAAATCAATAGTTTCGTAAAAAATGAAATCTTTATTAACGTTATCAATGTATTCTTTTCGGAGCCAAGTAAATATGTCCAACTCAGCTTTTAAAAAGTTTATTTTCTAATGTGCGTTGTCTCTGTCTTGAATTATCGGACCAATAAACCACAATTGGTCATAGAAAACCGCGTAATAGTTTCCTAAGTGTATCTTGATTCCCGCAGCCTCCGATGAATTTTCTTATTTGCTCTACAATGCCTTATCTGGAAACTGTTCCAAATGATTGGAATCGTCGAATTCTAAAAGGTCCGAGTTGATGGGAGAATTAGTCCCTTCACCATTAGCTTGATTCATGGGTACCTTCAGTTTAGTCCTTTTCATAGGCAATGTCGGTTTGAAATTTTTGGATGGTGTTTTCTTAGACGTTTTCCTTGTACTGTCTATAAATCTCAGTAATCGGTCAGTACTTACTCTACCATTACACTGATCTAAACGCCAGCAGTACGATGACTTTTAAATAATCTAAGATTCTTCACCGACAATGAGTTTCATATAGGGCAACTTTTCCGATATTCTATGTACTTTTTTGGAAAAGTCTTTCAAAATTGTACATCTCGTTCCCGAAGTATCATTTTCACGATTTTCATTGGCAACCTCGTTTGAAATTAAATCCATAACTACTTCGTTTCGTTACTAGTATTATTGGTTTTTGCTACATCTTGGTCAATTTCTTTTCTTCTAGGTTTTTTTCAACAACGTCGTATCTCATCGATGTCTTCGTTCTTTCTCCTGTATAATATCGATATTTTGTCTCCGTCTTATTCACGGCACCTGCATATATTTCCAGTAATTTTCTTGTGCATTGATTCAAAAATGTTTCATGTCCATGATGACATTTTGGAGTGCTTCTCCAACTGTCTGAAAATATCTAAATTGAGAATTTCTTCTTTATTTGGTAAATTGTCTCCCTTCAATCTATTTTGTAACCTCTTGACCTCTTAGATCAATTATAGTATTAATTGTCGCCTTAATTCTCTCAAAATTTTAGAATGACGATTCGATATTATGCATAAGCTTAAGATGGGCCACACTACCTTTACTTTGTGGAATTTCCCGATTGAATTGTTCTATTTCTATCAGACTGCACATTTCTTCAACGGATGCACAATTCATCTCATTTTCACTATAGAGATCAGAATCTGTAAGGAGATTTTTGTCTTTTGAAACCTTTAAGATCAATTGTCTAAGACGATCAGAGGTGGCAGTGTATTTTGTAATCGTCAGATTTATTTCTGGTTTTAGGAGCCGAGTACGCATTTTGGGTATAATATGGATTGTGTCCTGTACATAACACTCTTCCTTTTTTCAATACTGCATTTGTAGCACTCCCAATCTGGAACTGGAAAAGAATGGAGCAGTTCTGTATCTTCTGGGGCTGCTGGATTCTTTTCTTAATATTCGGCTGCTAATCAAGTCATCAAATCTGTATTTAAACACATAGCTGTTAAAAACCGAGTATAGTCGTCTGCGGAAAATCTCATAATTGTGATGCCAAATGTGTTAGTTTCCTCTTTCATCCCTTCCCATCTTAAAGTAACCTGCTCAGTTGTGAATGAATTATTAGTTCCGAATAAGGACAGGCAGTATGCCGATGCCCCAACTTGTAAGGGTTGAGCCATTATTACATAAACATATGCTGTCTTTACTTCAGTTTCGATATAAGTCTTGATTGCTTTACCAGAAGAGGCAGTAAACGTAATTTGTTGAGGCAAACCATTCCTCAACGGTAAAACCAATCATATCACATTATTAGTTTTGCTGTCATATTCAATTTTGCTTGACACACGCTTGCCATTTCAGATACCCAAATCACTTTTCCTCTATCGGTTAAATGTTTAAATAGGCCTTCAAAATCGAATCATCCTTCTCCAAGAGACTAATTTTTAGTGCCCAAGAATATATTCAGTTAGAAATTGACGGTGAACCAATTATTAAATTTGCTTGATGGGTCTCATTAAGTAATTTGCCCCAATATAAAACAGATATACTGCAACTTTCTGGTAGTATCATCATATCTGTTTCGATTGTTTGAGCAAGTAGAATTATCATATGATAAATCTTGCAATATATTTAGCAATCGCGGTATATCAGACTTTTGGATATCAATTCCTATTTCATTTATGTTCTTCCGCGGTTCCTTAGCCATTTCGCGATTTCTACTTGCTACTTCACTTACTCATTCAGCGATGAAAAAGTAATTTATGATTACACTTTAACCGTCTAACAAAGTTTTCTCTAGCTCGTCTCGCGCTCTCATATCTATGATATTTCTCTATTTTTCATTTGGATGATACTTTATCCTCATCTTGGGTATATATTTTCATTATTTGATTTGATGAAGTATTGGTATTATATTCAAGGGTACGTGTGTGGTCGCTGCGATCTGCAACTGAGATGGTATCAAAAGCAGCCGTGCAGAAAGCAGTGCTTGATGAGGATTGCAACCTTGAACTTAAATTATCACAGAGTTTTTTGGCATAATTTTGAAATTTGAGGCAGAAGATAAAACCGTGTCACTAACAATTTTCACTTTCGAAGTATTTGTATCATGTGGTCGCTGACGTCTGCATCTGAGATCGTATCAGAAGCAGCCGAGCCGGCAGCAGTGCTTGATACGGATTGTAACCTTGAATTCAAACTATCACAGAATTTCTTTGGAATAATGTTGAAATTTGAGGGAGGAGATAAAACGATGTCACTAACAATTTTAATATTTGATAATTCGTTGTGCAGCAAGGATTCTTGGTTACTAAATAGAAAGTAATCGATTGTTGTTGAGGACGTGTTGAAATTTCTGTCGATGCATCATTTGTTGGGGTAATTTGTATTTTAAAATGTTTACTCAAGTGTGTACGAAAATTAAAATAAATACAACTTTTTCGATGTTTTCCGAGTATTTTGGGGAGTTTGTATGTCGCATTACAGAAGCAGGTCACTTTGCAGAAAATATTGGTCTACCGAAATTACAATTTCAATATCATCAAATTTAAGCTGAAACGATTCCCATGAATCAGTATTTACTTTTGATCTCGCCCACTTTTCCAAATATCAAAAAATTAGGGGATTTTCATCAGTTAAGTATAGGTCGCCTTCATGGTTCGGGTTACTGTAGGTCTCTCAATGGTAACCTCCCTATGGCTATCCTCTGGACTATTTCATCCCCCCTGCGATCCTTTACTTGAAAATTTCGGAGCTTCAAATGAAGTTTTGTGATTCTTCTTTTGGGGATTACTTGATTACTAACCGCAGATGGAGCAGCAGATGTTTGAACTTTGTGTGATTTTCTCTTCTTTTTGACATATCCGACCATCCAAAGTGTAACTTGTTATTCTGCTTGTAACATTTTGAATATTTTCGGATTTTTGCTTTATATCCCATAGTATTTTGATCGATCTGTTTCATCGATGAGTTGAAATAAATCAGTCCTTGCAAACTTTTCTATTTCTGATATAGTTGTATATATCATTTCAGCTACTAACGCTCCATTTTGAATATAGACATCGATAGACTACCACACCTGCAGAGTCACTTATGATATACCACTGAAAGTATTATTTAATTTTTATTCGCTTATGCACACCGCGAAATGATCAAACCATGAATTTTATGAACTAGACTAGATCCAAAATGAAAGACGGGATCACGTGGTAACAGTTTTACGGACGCAACGTTGCCGGATCCACTTGTTTTCCTGTAATTCCCCTAATTACCCAAATTTCCTGTGTAATTCCTGAAATTTCCCAGTAATTCCCGAAATTCCCCACTAATTCCTCTATTTCCCTACTAATTTACAAGGCCTGTACACCAAAAGTCCCCTGCGAATTACCCCTCGTCTAATATTTTTTCCTTATATTGATTGGTAACGATTCCATTTCTATCAAAACATCAACAAACAAACAAGAGTTTAATCAGTCATTTGCTACGATGGAAATATTTCGTGGACTCCACATAGGGGGTTACCTTTCTTCGTTGCCGAAAAGTCGATGTCAACTGAAGTTTGGCTTTTTTGTAACAATCTCTCGTCAAAAACTATCTTAGAAATTAATTGAAGTTGCCAGCTCAACTATCACTAACTTGAGAAGAACTTTTTCAATTCCAGGGAGGTTCCCAGTAGTATCTAATTTTGTCGAGTGCATTATACGTATTCATTTCCCTATACTGAATAATTCGTTCGTTATTCTCAGCTTAATTATGGTAATCTTGTAGTATACAATTTAGATATGATGCAGGTACATACCAGAAGAGTGAATTATCATAATACAAATAAATGTACTGACAAATGTAATTATTGTTTATCCTGAATTAGTCTCCAAATTCTCTGTTTATATTCTTGAAAAATATATTTATATCCCTGTAAAATACGGTACATCCATTCAAAATTTCTTGATAACTTGTTATGGAATACTTTGATGTTCACAATATTTTTCTTCAAGTATCCATATTGTTTATAAGAAATATGGTGTAGAAAAGTAGCAATTCCAGTTTTCCCGTCATAATATGAAATGAGCGATAGACAGTGTAAATTATCTTTAGTCACTCAAAGTGCGAGGAAATTTGCTTTTTCCTTGCATTTGACGTTCCTCCAACTCTTTCCCTTTACGATTAAACAACGTTTCCCGTTGAAATATGGAACACCTTTCTTATAATTGAAATAATGATGTGCTTAATAAATTAAAAGGATAGCAGTAACAGTGGATACTGACAACTGAGAGTATATAGTCGGTCCATTGGTTCGTTACCCATGCGAAATTAAATTAAACTTTGATAACATAATGGAGATAATTATTTAGTGGAATATCTTTATATTAATAGTGGAAAACAGAGCAGAATAATATAATAAAATTATTTCTACTAGTTTCGTATGAATATCATTTATTGATGACGCATGATACCAACGGAACATATGTACATTGTTAAGATTGAATTGCATACTATTAGTCTCATTCAATGGATCACACCTCATACTCGTGATTGCATAGCCTTATAATAATTATTTGAAAAACAATTGTCACAATGACTTGTTTTGTAGTACGAGAGCAGTTTGCGCAACGAACCGCGAAGCGGTGAATAATTGCCCACGGCACAAGTACTACAAAAAGTTATTGTGACACAAGTCTTACACAATATTTTTTATAATTCGCATTTATTGAATTTTTTAAATTAAATATAATGACATTAGTATTTTTTTTGTTCATTATATTATATTAGTACTCAAGTGACATGAGACAGATGTATTAAATTCAAATTTCAAGTCATAGTTTCGCTTATCGTAAAATGTGAAATAAAAATACTTAGAATAACCAACAGTAAGAAACTGACTATTTCTAATGTAGTGTTCAAAGAGATTCTATTGTAACACTATTAACAATGTTTCTATATTCTCTTTCACTATTTGAATATTCTCTTTCACTATTTAAAGATTCTCCGTTATCTTCACTTATTTCCTCATCCTCATCATCTGATTTGGAAGATTCTGTTTCGGTTTCACAAACTTTATCTCTATCATCATCTATATCTTCATCATCACACACATTTGCCCAATAATATAATTATGTTAATGCTCTCTTCGAAATACTGCAACAAAAAGAACCACTGGGTTTTATAAGTCGAGACATACATAGCCGAGGGGGGTCGAAAGCCATAAAGTACAATCTATTAAAGCTTCGTCCATCGCTTTTAGCGAACAACAAAGTTGGAAAATAGTACCTAAATATTGCTAACATTTGAAGGAACCGTAAGGAGGTCTCAAATTTTGTGTTTAACATGATTCCGTTCCATTTTTGGTGTATGCTTCCTGCATAATTGTTTCTTGTTATCAGGCCATATTTGTTTTCGTCAAAAGTGTCAATATAAACAAAATTCCAACCATTCGATAAAATTGTACTTCTTCAAATTGAAACTCTGATACACACCAGTCAATTTAGTAGTGGAGTTGGTGAACATCGCAGTAGGGACAAACAATGAAAATTTACTTAATAGAGTATTTATATTGGATGCATGTGACACAGAAAGTTTATAGCAACTACATTATGAAAATAGGACTTCCAGTTTATTTAAATCAACACCACAGTCGACTTAAGACACTTCAAGAGATTTAAACTTGCTCGAGTTTACCACACAAAAACTTGCAATTAGACCAATATGTTGTCCAATGTTTGACGTTGGCATTCCGTGTAACAATATTTTCAACATAGCTACATAAAATTGCATGTACTATAATAATATCACTTCTTAGTACCCATAAAAAATCATGAAACATCCATAGTAAGTTTATTAGGAATTTGTTTAGTAGAAATGGTTTTGTTTTGATAACTTCATAATTTTTTCCGGTATTTCATTAAAATATTTTTTGACTTCCCAGTTTTTACCAATGAAAGTAATGAACATCCAAAATTTTGGCAATATTCTAGATGATATGTTATCTATTTGATGCCCCCAATCTCAATTCCCCACACTATTAACTCTTTATCGAGGGAGTATTAACTGTGCCAACTATACTATCAGCAAGGGTATTCATCACACGACCCTTATCTGGTTTATCTACCCTTCATAACTGTGACCCAAGTAATTCAATCCTTTGTTTACATATGGAACAATTTGTAAGCTTTAACTTTAATTATGGGAATGCGGAATTAGAGAGATCTTGACAAGATATTAAAGTATTTTAATCAGGATACAAGTGAATTAATGATTGTGAAATATTGTTAGGAGTGTAAGTTTCTTTCATAACATCAATTTTTTATAATTTGTATGAAGCCAGTAAGTATTACACGTTATACAAGGTACTGTTAAGGTTTTGTTCACTAGAGTGTATGTTTCTTTGAAAATACGAGGGGAAGTACCTTATCAAATTCTAATAGAATTTGGTCTAATACTAGAGTCTAATACTAGTTTGATGTCTTGACAACATTGTACGCTAGTAGAGAAAAAAATTAGTTATGATATCAATCTGTATCCATAGGAAAATATGCTGTTAATTCACAAGAAAAATATTGCACTTTCTGTCATACAGAGTGGGAAGTTTAACAGCAACAAATTATGTAACTTTTTTCATAAAGGCTTGTCGCAAAATTCTAGAATCACGTTTATTTTCTATGGGGAAGGTTACCTAAATCGTACCACTTTTTATATTAAATTTTTTTTTCTGCCTTACATAAAAAATGTATGCAAAAGTACCATAACCCTAAGAAGTGTTGGTTATTTAAACAAGCAAATGTAAATTTCAATCACTAATATGGTGATATGTTGTGCAAGGAGAAACACTTTTTGTAAAGTGATGCAATCGGTACGATTTATTAAACCAGTTTCCTAAATCGTACTTCTCACTTCCTAAATCGTACTACCTTGGTTAAAAATGGAAATTAAATGAATCGATCAATAAAACGGTAAAAATTATTGAATAAACTTTTTGTTCAAGACAGTCATTTCTTATACTTAAAGATACAATAATTTATTTGCCATCTTTTTGGAAGCTAAAGAGTTTCTCATGGTCTGAGTTTGTTTCAAGAACAACAATTTGATCGAACGAACTTCTTGATTTTTCCCTTTGAGGCAGCACAACTTCCGCGAACCCGTTCACTGCAAAGCAACCACTGCACCATGTACTCGATTGAAGTTTCCTCGCAAACCGAGCAAAACCACTCCTCACGTTCGATTCCAACGATGACGTCACTCTGGGAAATAGCTCCAGCTTTGTTTAGGATTTGTTTTGGATCCGTCTTTAAAACGACAGCCTTCTATGGTTGTTTTTTCTCATCGATGTCTTGGTGGTCAACTTCTTTGTTAGAATATGTACCTAACAAATCTGCAAAATCTTGACTGGATTTTGTCACTTTAATTCTTTCAGGTAGAGCTCTAATTTTCATCTAAAGCTCTTCAACTTTTTCTTTATTCAGTATAAGCTCTTGTGCTAATTGAATTCCATTTTTGTAGGACCCACTAGTTATTATAACTGCTTTATGCTTGAAGTAGGTCCAAGTTTGGATCCATATCTTATTTTGGTTGATTCTAAAAGTGTAGAGATTATTCCAGTCGGAACATTCAGATTTGAAGTTAAACTTGTTGACTTGTATAGGTGAGGTCATTTCAACAGCAAGAGGCTGATTTTCACACATGGAAGTTTTCTTTTGATCTAAAAATTCACTGTCTTCTTGATTCTGATCTAAAGTTGTGTTGAGGCATTTTGCTGGCAAAAAGTCTGACTCTTCGAAGATAGATGAGTCAACTGCGTATACACCACTAAACTTGCATCCATTACACAAATTCTCAATTGTAGCAGCCTTGCTATATGCTTCAGTCACTAATTGTGAAATCTGGTATTGAGTGACTCTTAAGCCAGGGTTTGTTCTCAGCCATTTTTCTACCGCTTGGGCGAAGTATCCTTTAAACGGCTAGAAAAATAACCTGTCTAATGTTAGCGTTATGTGTCCTGGTAACAAGCAGAATCACTTCAGCGTCTTGAGCGATCACCAATACTTCTAAGTTCTTGGAATGGTTAGAATTGCCATCAAGGAGGAGAATAACTTTTCTCTCTTTATTTGGCTTTACAATATCAATGAAGTGACGGAGCTACTTAACAAACAGATCTGAATTTATCCATCCGCTCTCTGACATCAACTAAACTTCTAGGCGGAGCTCCAGCCATCAATTCATTACACATCTCGATTCTTTTGTAATAATCAGGGGTGGAATATGCATTCCCGCAGCACTTGCACTGCACACAACAGTTGTATTTACACCTCTTTTTCCACTCGATATCGACTCTACAGCACGCTTCCCTTTCTCAGCTAACACCTTCTAACATTCGTTTTGTACGTTGCTTACGCCTGTCTCGTCAATAATGAAAATAGTAGTAGCATCAATTTCATTTTCATCAAAAGGATGTTCCAATATTTTAAAGAATTCGTTGACATTGTCCTTAGAAAACCCTTGTAACTTGCCAAGGATGTTGCTTTAGGCTCACGAAGGGAGTTGTCCTTGTGGCGTTTCATCAAGTTAGAGTACCACTTTTACCAGCGATCTGCTTCTTCTCACTAAATACGTGAGGGATACCAATTCTAACTGCAATTTAAAATACAAGTTTATGCACGTCCGTTATTGTGTGCCCAAAAAAACACGCTTCTAGTTGTTTTAGATGGTCTACAAGCTATTGTTCTTCATCGGCTGGTAACGTAAGGTGGCGCCCCATTGCTATGGTATCTTCATTGGCCTTCACTTTTTTACTGTTTTAATGGCGCTCAAGGGTCGGTTTTGAAATTCCGTACTGTCTAGAGCACTGGTTGAAACCCACACCGCCGTTTCTATAAGCAGCTAGAGCTCTATCCACTTCATGTCGGGCAGTAACCTATATCATACGGAAGGAAAGTGTTTTTTCCTCCCTAGTAACGCAAATAACCATTTGACTCACTGGACGCAGTTCAGTTAATCCTTACATCTTGATAATAAACTACCATAGGTTTATGAGGGCCAATTTTGCTGATGGAACCACCGATATCATAACGACCTACATTTACCTTGTCTCGTGCCTGCGCTCTCCTAATCACATTTATGTTTTGGTCATACCAGCATGCATTTCCTTCAATTCACTCTACTCTAATCTCTCACGGGATAGAGCATCTGTTGTCACATATTCTGACCCTTTTACATAATGTACAGCAAATTCATACTCTTCTAATATTAACCTGAATGTTGTTAATCTATTGAAAGTGTTCGTTAAATTAAATAAATGACTGAAAGGACAATGATCTGTTATGATTTTCAATTTCGTAGCAAACAACTATGGCCTAAAATGTTCAACCACTTAAACAGCAGCCAAAAGTTTCTTTTCAATAGTACAAATATTACTCTCTGCTTTGTTTGAGGAAGTAGATGCAAAAGCAACAGGTCTTATATCGTAATTAGACAAAATAGCACCTAATGCAGAGTCACTATCGTCTATTCTAAGTACAAGTTCGTTATTTTTGGAAAAATTAGGATATTGCATTATTGGAGGGTTAACTAAGGCCTCTTTCAGGGATTCAAATGACTTTTGACATTCCTCAGTTCACTGGAATACTTTTCCTTCTCGCGATACTTAGTTTAAAGTTTCAGATATTTTATCGAAATTTCTAATTAATTTTGAAAAGTAATTTGCGAAAGCTATAAAACATCATCTCCGTTTGTGGAAACTGGGCATTCACATATAGCTTTGCATTTTTCAGAATCTAGGAGCTCACCCTTTGACTAAATGAGGTGACCCAAATACAGATCTTATTTTAAAAATGCGCATATTTAGAATTAAATTCTATATTGACTTCACTTAGCCACTTATATTGTGGTTGTGCAGCGAATGACCAAATTGTATCAAATCTTCCAAGTATACCAAACATGCATCATAATTGAAACCTGCAATTGCCACCATCATCAATCTAGAAGAGTCCCATTGGCAACATTCTTAGCTGATACTGTCCCGGTTCCATGGTAAAAGCTGTGCAGGGTCTGCTATTGGGCTCGAACTCCAGTTGGTAGTACCCTTGCTCTAAATCCAAATGCGAAAAATACACAGCACCGGACAATGAAGCCAATATATCAGCAATATTCGGTAATGTTATTTTTTCGTTGTCTATTAAGCAATATATAATCAAAGACCACATTATTCTTTCTCTCACCATTTCCATCAGCCTTTTTTAGAACGATAAGTAAAGGGGATGATCATTCAGACCGGGCTTCCTCGATAATGCCGTCCCGCAACATCTTATCAATCCAAGTATGAATTTCCTTCTTTTTGTCATCATGTAACACTGGATCGGCTCCTTTCTTAAACCCATTTTTTCGTCGGTTTAGGTCAGGGACAAATAAATAATGGCTTTCCCGATAAAATATATCAACATAATTTGTACAAATCTCATGCATTCTTCAGGTAAATTACATTTTAAAACCCACACTGTGTACTGAAGAGGGTGTGACAATTATGTTACCCCTATTATTAAAATAAATAATAATAAGTTGTTCTAATAATGTTGGAGTGTTTAGTGCGACAAGCGATATTATCATGATTTTACTATTAAATTCGGGCGTAAGTATTTTGACCTCTCTTATGGGAATTCCAATGAGGAGTTCTCAACTTCCCGATATTATCCAAACATTGTTATCATGGATTGAACAAAGTAGCTAATATCGAAATGCCTCAGTATTTGAAATGAAGTAAACTAAGACACAAACTTTCATACAAAATATTTGAATTCCGTATACGAGTAGAAGATACAACTCAAATATTTCAACTGAAGTTTATAAGGGAATTGCTTCAGGCTCAAAATATTCCAAAATGAACGGAGAACGGAATAATTCTCTGAGTTCTGACTGGAGAATGGGATGAAGAGGAGGAAGTTTATGAATAATTTTGAAAAACATAACATTTTATCAGATTTCTCATCTGTATATGATCAATATATGTATTTTGTGACCACTACATGCATATATATATATATATATATATATATATATATATATTAAGGTGAAACATAGCTACAAGGTAAATTAAACTAATTAGCATCATTTTAATAATGTCAATCTTTGGTAAATATTCAATAAAAAGACAATTCACGACGACATGCTGATTTAAATAGACATAGCTTAAACATATCAAGAAGTGCCTACGCATAATGTACATTTAATGAAATGATTTATAAGATTTCAATTCAATTTAGTAATTATAGCTCGAACAATAAAAATAATAACAACGAGTAAATTTCGTCAATCATATTTTTGTATATAATTATAAGAAACCCTGTATATAGAATAATATGAATTCTGAGACAAAATGCAACTACTATATCTTTGTAATTTATAAACACTTTCAAATAACCCTGTATATAGCATAAATCTTTCAATCATATTATAACAAAAAAAACTAATCGAAATATTAACGCGAAAATCGACGTTCTTTCGATAGTTCGGGTGGAGTGATTCGGAGTGATTACAGAGTGTAAATAAACACAGTGAATTTATCTACAATAACACAGGAATGGTTGTTCTGATTCGAGAAAAACAATTATATTTACTTATCAAAAATGAACAATGAAACAAAATAATTAAAACAATTGCAAGTTGTTGATTTCAAGCTTGGGAGAGAAGCGTCGTGATCTTATAAATGGAGAGACTTGTTGAATTTTTCCTTCTCCAAATTAATATAAATTGTGAAGAAACTTAAACAAAATTATAAAATAAGTTAACCAAAGTAATCAACAAAGTATTGAAATGAAAATAACAAAATAATAACTCGTATTTTAAACAAAAAAGTGAATATAATTTGTGCTATCGACCAGAACTTGGTAAGACTGAAAAAAATTACCTTATTAGTATAGTTTGATGATCGTCGATACAAATACCATCAATTGTGGTACTCAACTAGAGAATTAATTCACAGTTCGTCATTTTTTAATCCTGAATTCCGGTTTTATTCGATCGTAGCCACGATATTTTCAAATGCATCATCTCCAGAGTCAAGAAGAAACCAAATATTAACTCTATTTCTCTTGTGTACATTGAACTTTTCCTATAAAAACAATAACACGTATATTTCAGATATTAAGTTAAATTGTTATCATTGATATTAATTTCTTATATATTATTAGAATTACTAATTCAATCTCCACTAATATCACGGACATAAAACACTAACTATTTGTTCAAATACAACTCACCAAATTCATTTTCATTAACAATAATAAATTTACAATACGCCACACCTCTCTTTATCTTCATAAACTAAATAACTTCCACAGAATACACACAGAACGCGACGGCTATATTTGAAATAATCACAGTTGGAGTTGAAGAGCAGCGAATGGAGATTCTACGCAAATAGTAAAGAGATTTTTTAGCGCAATTTACTGGATGAGAGTTTTAAATAAAATTTGTAATAACTGGAATGAATTATTTTACGAGAAGGTTTTGCAAGTATTTCTATTTAAATTAAAACACATGTATTGTTTAACATTGTGATTAACAAAGAACCATTTTTTCTTCATTTCACCATTTATTAAATCGTCCATGTTGTTTTGTGTTTTCCTGATATTTCAACCTAAAGTTTCCTGTTACTGGCCGAATTCATCACGGAGATAAGGAAACAATAATATAATATAAATTTACATTTTTTTATCAAACTATACCTCAATTTGAATTGGGATTCGTGGTGAGCGGACCAATTCTGGCGCCCATAATTTGCAATTAAATAATATATAATAACGTAGCTCACTCCAACGTGAAGCTAAATTAAGTAATACAATAACTTGGCACCACAACGTGTAGACAAATATTAAATAATATATTGTATAATAAATAAATATATTCTAACTTGGCGAGCCCAACGTGTAGCGCTCGTGAAACGATTTTAACAACGCTCGTACAACGAACCAGTGACAGGAACAGGTCATAATTTTTGAGATATTTAAGAAAAATTTGGTAAAACTATAATGGCTGACAAAAGAATAAATATCGATGAATTAACAGTGGAAGAGTTGAAAGAACATTTGAAATCTAGGAACATGGATACGAAGGGGAATAAACACGTACTAAAGTAACGATTGGTAACGGCCATACAAACAGAAGAAACAGCAGACCAGGATAAGGGAGACAGTATGGTGAAAGAAGTTCACCATTATACGAAACAAAAACCTAATGAAAACGAAAAACTAATGAACATGATGAAAATAATAATGGCTGACATAAAAAGCACCAAAGAAGATATTAGGAAGACCAAAGAAGATATAAAAGAAGACATTAAAAATACACAAGAAGAAATAAAAAGTACAAAGGATGAAATAAAAGGTACAAAGGACGAGATAAAAGAAGAAATCAATCGAAGATTGGATCAACAAGAAGAAAAATTCGCAGAAGATTTGGTGGAAATGAAAAAGCAATTCGAGGATCACAAGAAAGAACAAGAAGAGAAAATGATCAAGCTATATGGAAACCTAATGCAAGAATGCATCACTAGAAAACAGGAGATAGAAGATATGGGAAGTAAACTACGGGAAGAAGGAAAGGAACAAATAGGTAGAATGGAAAGGAATATTATGAAAACCAATGCAAAAATATACGACGTGGAACGGATTAAGGAAGATAAGAGCACACAGGACTTTACAAGATTAGAGAGAGAAATAAAAGAAGACTTCAAGAAGAAAATTATAGAATTGGAAAAGGAATTTGAAATTATGAAAAACAAAAGAAAACAAAACAATGATATTCAAGGGGTAAATTATATTTACAACCATGGGGAAAGTAACCTGGGGATGCAAGGAAAATGCATCCCAAAATTTTCTTGAGATGTCTCAAAAATAAATTGAGAGATATCAGTGAAATAGAGGACTTGAAGGAGACAATTAGGTCTCATCTACATGGTCAAGCATTGCTTTGGTTCACATGCAATGATGTGAACATTAATAATTTTAGGGATTTTGAAACCACTTTCTTGAAACAGTACTGGGGAGAAACAGAGCAAGGCTATGTTAGGGAAAAGTTATATTTTTGCAAATTTGATACCAGAAGAAACAACAGCATGAGTAGCTATGCTTTGTCTATATTCTCCCAGGCACAATATTTAGAGCCCGTGATTTCGGAACAAGAAATAATAATATTTTTGTCCCGACATTTAAACGACATCATAACACAAGGTATTGCTATACAGAACATAACCAACTTTCAATCTCTGTTAGATTATTTAAATCAAGTACAGAGAACGGTCAACAATAGTGGTAGACGTGACAACAACGATAACTACAGAAACATTAACGATAGACGAGATGACTTTAATAGAAATAATGACAATTACAAACAAAGCCCATACAATATATGTAACAATAACAATAACCATTATAATAATACAAACAATACTAATAACAATAACAATAGACGATATGACAGAGATAACGAAAGGACTACTAACAACAATAGATACACAAATTATCCGGAAAGGAGACAACAACAAAACAACAATTTTAATAGAAGAGAAAGAAGAAACTCTGACGGAGACATACTAAGGACAAAAAACATAGGACGAGACACAAGAACTAACAGAACAAACAGTTTAGAAAGAAACACAATCAATCGAAATACAAATTTCAATCAAACAAATGCAAATAGTTATAATTACAGTAATGATAATGTTGTGGTTCCCGTGTCAACTTCTGGTGCGGAACAACAGTTTTTTCCACTAGAGGGTGAATATGGTAGATTTTGTTGGTGCAGCTATGTTCACCCACGCGAATTTCTTAAGGTACAGAACCAGCTAGAACAAAATAATGAAACATTAATTTATATATATGGAACGATAGAAGGCATTAGTATAAAAATATTAATCGATACCGGGTCAGAAATATCTTCAATAAATAATAAACTTGTAAATAAATTAATGACATTGAAGGAAAATTTCATCAAGGTACCGAAAATAAGTTTTATCGGAATAAATCAAAGGAAACTAACTTTTTCTAGTACTACGATAACCGTAGCATTAAAATTTGAGGAATGTGAGACTAAAGTACAACTGTTGGTGGTAGAAGATATGGAATGCGAACTATTATTAGGATCGTATATTTTATATGAAAATAAAGCAAATATTAACTATGAAAGGAAGTACATAATCTTTAATAAAGAGAGAATTGATTTTAATTATGAAGGAAAAAATGATAATTCGAGGAAGAATGAAGAATTAGCAGAAGAAGAAAATAAATATATCAATTTTAATAAGAAAATTGAAGATGATATGGAGGAGAGATATGATTATAGGCAGGAAGGAAAAATGAGTGGAGATATGATGTTGGATGGCAATGGAGAAATAAATTTAAATAATAATGATATTCCGGAATGGAATTTGGATATAAATGGAAAAATAGAATGGAAAAATGAAGTAATGGAAATATTGAGAGGTCATAGAAGCTTAATTAACGAAGAATCCAGAGTTGCAAGGAATTATGTACATGAAATTGAAATGAAGAAAAATCCACAATTCCAACAGAGAAGTTATCCGATACCCTACAAACATCAAGAAGATGTAAGAAAGAACACAATAAACAAATTATTAGAAGACAGAATAATAGAACACAGTACCACCTCGTATATCAATCCAGTTGTAATAATAAAGAAGAAGGACGGAGATATGAGGATATGCCTTGATGCGAGAAATTTAAACAAATGGACGATGTCCGAGTATGAATCGCCTTTAACTATCGATTCGATACTAGGAAAGATTAGTAGAGTTAAGGTTTTTTATAAGCTAGATTCAAAGCACAGCTTCTGGCTGATGCCACTACATCCGGAAAGTAGAAAGTATGTAGGCTTTAAGATCCATGGGAATGGGAAAGTATATCAGTTCCGAGTAACACCATTTGGTATACAAAGCGCTACATCAGCACTGTTAATAGCACTAAATAAAATTTTAAACAAATACGACCAATTCACTATACACTATGTGGATGACATACTTATTTTTTCAAATAGTATAGAAGAACATTTAGAACATCTAAGAATAATACTAACAGAACTTGACGAAAACGGTCAAAAACTTAAAATACAGAAATGTCAATTTTTTAAGAGAAAAGTGATATATTTGGGTTATAAGATTACGGAAACAGGAATCGAGATGGATCCAGAGAGAGTGAAGACAATTAGGGAATACAGAAAACCGAAAAATTTGAAAACTCTGAGGGGTTTCCTTGGCATGTTAAACTATTTTAAAAGGATGCTGGGAAATTTAACCGATTTAGAATTATCTTTGATGGAGCTATTGAGAAAGGGAGTGAAATGGAATTGGACCAGTAAACAGGAAGATGCTTTCAATGAAATCGAGGATCAGTTCATCAAGAACACCAAGTTATATTATCCGAACTATGAGAAAACGTTCATTTTAAAGACGGATGCATCTAAAAACAGACTAGCTGGAGTTTTAATGCAAGAATATGATGGCATGTATGTACCCATATCATTTGTTTCTAGAATCACGAAAAGAGCAGAGAAAAATTATGGAGTAAGTGAACTAGAGCTTGCTCGCAGCATATTCTGTGTAAATAAACTCAGATACTTCTTACTGGGAGGAAAATTCATAATTGAAACTGTTGATCAGGCTTTGGTAACAATACTGACAAAATGAACAATGCCAGAATCCATCGATGGGCATTACTCCTACAGGAATATGACTTTGTGATAGACCATATTCCAGGTATACAGAACGAAGTACCACACTCGATCAGTAGGATGGATGGAGAGAAAGGAAGAGATACGAACGAAGCTAGAGTGGGAATTAACATTATGAAACGTAGTAGTGGCATATTTTCACTAGAGCAAACAAAGCAGGAACAACGATCATTAGATGAGAAGAGTAAACGAAGATGTTTTGAGAAGGAAGGAGTATTGTATAAATTGGTGAATGACAAGTAATTATATTCATTCTCAGAAAACTTGACAAAATTAATTGTACAAAGAATATATTTAGATTTCAATCATTTAGGAATTAGGAACACTCACATGATATTTCGGGAGAATTACACATCAAAAAACGATATCACTATCATAAAAGATATTATTAAACAGTGTTAACTGTGTCAACTATCTAAGGAGAAGAACATACACCATGAAAACATACCAAAATCCATCTTAGCAGAAAATCCATTAGATATAATACCTTATACCGTTTTATAATGGTAACAAACATATTTTATTAATTGTATATATTCTTTCTGAATTTATTAGCACATATCCATGTAACAAAACAAATAAAAACACTATTAAAAATCGCTAAGAAACTGTTTCGAGAAATATGGAAAACCAAAGAAATGCATCATGGATAATGCAACATACTTTAGGAATAGAAAAGTTGTAAAATGGTTTAAAGATTTGGGAATCAAACAAGTTTTAACAAGTATCAGACATCCAAGTAGTAATCCTGCAGAACGAGGAATCAAGGAAGTGATCAAGCATCTGAGGATACTTACATACTACGAAAACCGTATGTGGGAAGAACGTTTAAAGGACACTACAAATTTTATCAATAACATACCAAATATCGTTACGGAGATAGCACCCATCACATTATTCACAGGAGCAGAACCAGATAGGCCATGGTCAAGTGAAATTGACTACAGTAAACTGATTGAAGTAGCCAGAGAAAGACAAGCTAAACAAGCTGACAAATATATTAAAAGGAAGCTAGCTAGACTTATAAATAGAAAAACATTTGAAAAAGGTGATTTGGTAGTAATAAAAGCATTGAGATTACCTAACCATAAGAAAGGAATTTGTTCTAAATAACAATTACCTTATGAAGGTACTTACTTGGTAGAAACCAGCCATGGAATGAATAGTTATAAGCTGATACATCCTGACACTCATCGAGAACGTGGAATTTTTCACATAAACCAGCTGCATCAATTTAACACCAAAAAGTCCTTACTAAAAATAAGAAATAATAGAAATTAAAAATATCATTTAATTAATTAAGTATAAATTAATTCAATATAACCAGTCATAACTAAGAATAATAAATAGTAGAATTAGAAATTTATTTCATAAATTAAGTATAAGTCAATTTGACGTTAAAAGATTCCTTCATGAAAATAGGATAGGATAAACTGGGGAATT
This sequence comes from Galeruca laticollis, assembly GCA_963921935.1. Classification (NCBI taxonomy): domain Eukaryota; kingdom Metazoa; phylum Arthropoda; class Insecta; order Coleoptera; family Chrysomelidae; genus Galeruca; species Galeruca laticollis. The sequence goes on from OY998175.1 coordinate 260,348,688, forward strand.
AATTTAATTAGTAACATATGATTATAAAGTTGTGAGAAGGAAATCACGGTAAATTTCTATGAAATATTCTTGTCAAGTCAAGGATAATTTCATAGAACTTTGGGGAATGTTAAAGTGAAACATAGCTACAAGGTAAATTAAACTAATTAGCATCATTTGAATAATGTCAATCTTTAGTAAATATTCAACACAAAGACAATTCATGACGACATGCTGATTTAAATAGACATAGCTTAAACATATCAAGAAGGGCCTACGCATAATGAACATTTAATAAAATGATTTATAAGATTTCAATTCAATTTCGTAATTATATTTTAAAGAATAAAAATAATAACAACGAGTAAATTTCGTTAATCATATTTTTGAATATAATTATATGAAACCCTGTATATAGAATAATATGAATTTTGAGACAAAATGCAACTACTATATCTTTGTAATTTATAAACACTTTCAAATAACCCTGTATATAGCATAAATCTTTCAATCATATTATATCAAAATGTCAAATCGAAATATTAACGCGAAAATCGACGTTCTCTCGATAGTTCGGGTAGAGTGATTACAGAGTGTAAATAAACACAGTGAATTGATCTACAATAACACAGGAATGGATGTTTTGATTCGAGAAAAACAATTATATTTACTTAGCAACAATGAACAATGGAACAAAATAATTAAAACAATTGCAAGTTGTTGATTTCAAGCTTGGGAGAGAAGCGTCGTGATCTTATAAATGGAGAGACATGTTAAATTTTTCTTTCTCCAAATTAATATAAATTGTGAAGAAACTTGAACAAAATTATATAATAAGTTAACCAAAGTAATCAACAAAGTATTGAAATAAAAATAACAAAATAATAACTCGTATTTTAAACAAAAAAGTGAATATAATTTGTGCTATCGACCAGAACTTGGTAAGACTGAATAGAATAACCTTATTAGTATAGTTTGATGATCGTCGATACATATACCAATAATTGTGGTACTCAACTAGAGAAATAATTCACAATTCGTCATTTTTCAATCCTAAGATCCGGTTTCATTCGATCGTAGCCACGATCTTTTCACATGCATAATCTCCAGAGTCAAGAAGAAACCAAATATGAACTCTATTTCTCTTGTGTACATTAAACTTTTCCTATAAAAACAATAACACGTATATTTCAGATGTTAGGTTAAATTGTTATCATTGATATTAATTTCTTATATATTATTAGATTTAATAATTCAATCTCCACAAATTTCACGGACATGAAACACTAACTTTTTGTTCAAATAATTACTCACCAAATTCATTTTCATTAACAATAATAAATTTACAATACGCCACACCTCTCTTTATCTTCATAAACTAAATAACTTCCACAGAATATTTACACAACGCGACGGCTATATTTAAAATAATCACAGTTGAGGTTGAAGAGCAGCGATGAGAGTTTCAAATAAAATTTGTAATAACTGGAATGAATTATTTTACGAGAAGGATTTGCAAGTATTTCTATTTAAATTATAACACATGTATTGTTTAACATTGTAATTAACAAAGAACCATTTTCTCTTTATTTCACCATTTATTAAATCGTTTGTCTATATTGTCTTGTGTTTTCCTGATATTACAACCTAAAGTTTCCTGTTACTGGCGAGCGCCAAGTGCCGAATTCATCCCTGAGATAAGGAAACAATAATATAGAATAAATTTACATTTTTTTATCAAACTATACCTCAATTTGAATTGGGATTTGTGGTAAGCGGACCAATTCTGGCGCCCATAATTTGCAATTAAATAATATATAATAACGTGGCTCACTCCAACGTGAAGCTTAATTGAATAATACAATAACTTGGCACCACAACGTGTAGGCAAATATTAAATAATATATTGTATATTATATATATTTACTGCGATGATATGCTCAGTTAGGAATAAAATATAAAGATAAAAAATTGATAAAAAAATATATCGCTAGGTATCAATAACCTTTAAATAACATATGACAAACAAATTAAATTTTCTCTAGAACATTCAACCATAAAATGAACAAGAAATGTTCAGATGGTAGGTCATAATAGAGTGCAAATTATAATGACAAAATTAAATTCGATTAGCACAGACTATCAAAGGTATGAAGCCTTATAGTAAAATGCATTTTGAAAGACTAAATTGATTTAAGGCTTAAAGTTTCAGGATATTTAACTAGATCATAAAGGTCAATGTCAGATACATAAAATCAAATGTTGAAATGTTTCAAAGACACTTCGCTTATTCAGTTTAACAAAATTTTATGCAATTGAAATTCATATAGTTTCTAATTTGAGAGAGAATTTCAAAATCAAATAAGATCATTTACAACAAATTTAGTGATAATGAGAGAAAATTTTATGTGGAATAGAATTATGAAATTCTATATAGCGTATGCAGAATAGACAAGCATATAAATAATATTGAATTGATTATATACTATAAAGAAATAATCATTTTGTCAATTATATTTCTTTAAATTCTATCAATTCCATGTGTTTACGAAGATATCAAATTAATTTCATACTAATTAAATCAAAGATAAATAAAAGAAAAACTGAAATAAGTCATGTTAATACTCATTGCAGATCATCAATAAATAATTCAACGCTATCTGTAACCTGATACAGAGCTTTAACCACAAACAAAGCTCAACTAATTAAGTTGACGCAGGCCGTAATATTAGACACGGAAAACATTCATTTGTTAGGGACATAAATTTATAAAAATCTGTAATTCGTATGCAATGTCGATAAAAAAGGGAAATGCAATGATTAATAACAAATGATGAGAATAAAATCTATAAAAAAGGAAACCTATTAAAATATTATGTTTAAAAATGTGGTGAATGGAAAACAAAAATAGAATGAATTGTATACGTATGCTTTGTACTATTATTTGTGTTGTAAGAATTGAGATTTATCTAAATTAGTGCTGACCAATCAGAAGATTTTGATGATATTAAATAAAAAAAGACAATTAATTATAAACAATGATAATAAATAATTTAGGAACTTTGATGAATATAACACGTGGAATACAATAAATTACCATAACTTTATGTCAGAAATATAGTAAATTTTAAGAAATAATATAGTGACAATTGAGACGCTATGAATAGAAATTCTAAAAAAGCGGGAACTACCTGTCAACAACAAAAAGGGTTGCGGGGGTAGAAACAAGCGAAGCGGAAGGGTAGCATCTCTGTGAAAGTTTGAATGATAAATTTGAAATGAAAGTGTTAAATAATTACGTGAGGTGATAAAGTGCATACTCTGTAACCTGTATAAGTAGTTTTTCTGGAAAAGACGAAGAAGTGATTGAGTTATCTGGAAGAACTCAGTAGCCGCCAATGGATGAGTGAAACGTCCAACAGCAGGCATGTCGCAAGAAGCAATTTAACATCAGGTTGGTGATATTTAAAATATTTTGGATCCAAAATAAGTTCATTTACAACAAAACTTCACTAATTAAAAGAAAAATTGACCATTCTAAATTATTAAAACAGTCAAACGAATTCAAGGTCAAATAACAATTTTTTAAAAATGGATTAATCGTAAACAATAAACTATAATATATAAGTGAAATTTCAAAATGATAGTGTAATAATTATAGACTCACCTGATATTTTTCTGTGTAAATGTAACTTGTATGTCTCTAGCTTATAAGAAATTGAACCATTTTAAGAATTCATAAGAATTCCTATTTCACATACACATATAACGTCAACACTATTGTAAGCAGAATGTACGCATTTCAAAACCGTTCACCACAAAACCATTTGCTTGAATGAAATATTTAAAAAGTTATCTAGTAAAAGATATTTCTTTCCACATAAAAAAAATTTCTGCAGCTGTTCAAAATATTGCAAAGTTGATTATGTAAATTAGTTTTCATAGGCGTCGCATAGTTTTCAGATTTGTGAATTTTTGTAAATCTAAATTTTAATCAAATGATTATTTAGTGAACAATTTGTTTAATTTCCGTTTTGAGACTAATCGCCCTTAGATAACTTTATGTTTCACGAATATTTGAACGAGAGAAATTTATAAGGTAAGAAATGAAATTAATTTATTCATGTGAGCAGAACATTTTAAAAGAAAATTTTGAAATATAATAATAAGTATAATAAGTAACGAATTAAATCTGGCATTCAACAATTATGAAAATTACAGTTTAATAAAGGTTTTAGTAGCAAATAATAAGAACACTCAATTAAATCAACCTTGGAAAGTTGAAACTAATACTTAAATAGATCAAATCAAATTATAATGAAAAGTTACACAACAAAATAAAAATTATATAATATATATATATATATATATATATATATATATATATATATATATATATATATATATATAGTCACATACAGGTTGTCCCGCCATGGTAGTGACATGTGTTGATAATACATTTTATATTTAATTACTTAAGTAGAAGTTGTATTCGTGATTGTGATGAGAAATTTGTTAGTGTAGGTCCTACACGAAGCTGTGAAACTTGCACTAACGTTTTACACAAGTCTTCGGGAATCAGAAATAAGAATTATAACAGATAAAGAATTATTATCATTTGAATTGAAAATGGTATATTCAATACAATTGCGGTATTAATATTTTATCAGTTAATTTCCATTGAATAAAATCCAATATTGATATATTTTGTCCAACATTTTCTACATTTTTATCAATGAGCTCATTCATACTTCTTGTATATGTCGCATTTGCTCCTGTCTACAAATTTATAGTTTTTATTACGGACACAAACTGCTTCTGAAAGATTTGTCACAATATACTTTCCATATTTTTGTGATTTCATTGTATTTTGTGGTATGTTTTATTATGAATGTCCGTAGTGAATGTAGCGTATTATTTGTCGAGAGATAGATCTAACGTGTGAGAATGGAGGACGCACTGTGTCGCTGCTTGTCGAATGTATATGATAGCGGCTTGTGTATTTATCCTATTATATTCTATATAAAGCTATGCAGATATTGTTGAGTGATCCTCCAGGATTTTTACCGTCACATAGTTCTGTTTGGCTGTTAGTTTTACAGAGGGCTAGAAGTATAATTTATAGAATTTTGTGAGAATGTTTATGATGTTTTGGGGTTTGACAGTATATGACATTTATGAAAATAGAAATTTATGCAAACAATCCTTTAAAATTTAGGTAGCTAAGATAGGATGGAGTTTGTTGAAAAGGGAAGCTAGGTACTTGACAGAATATTTTTTGGCAAGAACAATTTTCCAAATGACAAAAAATATAAAACAGATTGGATACGATTAAAATATTGAAAATTAACCACATTAAAGTGAGTGCGAATGATAAAACGAATATAATTCGAAAATAAAACAGTATATTGAAAAGAGATGAAATATTTTTCAATGATGGAAGGTTGATGAAGAAATACAGGATATTGATGTAAGACAGTTATTATACATAAATAAAACATATTTAGAAGATTTTGAGTAATAGGAGAATAATTTGAGAATATAATAAATAATTTGAAAATAAAACATCATATTGAAATGTGAGATGAAATATTTTGGAATGATGGAAGGTTGGTGAAGAAATACATGAGTGTAACGTAACATATCTAATATACACAAATTAAATAGATTCAGAAGATTTTGAGGGAAGAGGAGAGTAATTTGAGAAAGGTCTGGTTAATTTTATAGAAGTTTCGTAGTTGTATAAATTTTTAATTTCTTACAAGAACATGTAATAGAAAAAGTGGGAGATATTAAACGTGAACAGGAACATCAAAAAGGAAAATTTTAAGAGTATGTATGCCATAATGAGAAAGAAAAAGATAAATTACTACTAAATCAGAATGATAAAAAAATAGAAGCGGAGGTGATAGTAATTGACAATAAAGTTGAAAAAAAAAAAACATAGTGAAAAGGGAAATAGAAAATATGAATAAGAAGATAGAAGAATTGCGATCAGGAGACAAACAGGTAATCTATATGGAAGCAGGAAGAGGGATGGATTTAGAATATTATGGAGATATAAAAAAATCCTATCAAAGTATTAAGGGACATGAAGAAGACAATACAGCAAAAGAATCAGAAGGAAAACTGGAAAGTAGTAGTATCGAAAACGATTAAAGGAAAGTCAGAATTATGGTGGGAAATGATAAGAGAAGAATGCGAGGACTGGGTACAATTTGAGAATATGTTTATGGAATATTTCTGGAGTGATGCCCTTCAAAATAAAATAAGGGAAAACCTATACACGGAAAAATACTTGGAAGGAGGCATGCCTAGAGAGAATTATGCAATGAAAAAATTAGACAACATTAAATATTTAACACCAGAGATTCTGGAAGAGGATGGGATAAAATATTTGGCTAGACACTTCACAAATGATATATACGAATTTATTATGGTAAATAATTTAAAAGACAAGAAAAGGTTCCTAGATTATCTCCGTAGAATAGATGACATGAAATCGATGAGGACGAATTACAACAGAGAAGAGAATAATAGGAGGGATGGATTGAAAGCTTCCTGGAACAAGAAGGAAAACATAGATAATAGGGAAGAATGATACCCTAACAACAAAAACAACAATCCCCAGAGAAATAAGAGATTTGATGATAGAAATAATTTTCATATAAGAAGTTCATATCAAAATAGGTATGAAAATAACAATGATACGAGAAATTATAATAGGAATGAAACTATGGACAAATATGTGGATGATAGAAGGAATGATGATGGGTACAACCAAAGACGAACACATAATAAACAAGAGCATGATGAACCCAGGAATTTCGGGGCACAAATTAATCATACAAGAATAAAAGAGGAAGAAAATAGAGAAACATTATTAGTAGATTATGATAAAATTGATATAATGACCTCTGCAATAGTACATTAGCAAGCAGAAGGCAGACAAAATTTTTAATATCGAGCAGATTAAGTCATCTTCAGGTTATTGCAATAAAAAGCACCTATTGTCATCCAAAAGAATTTATAAAAATCGAACCTGAAGGAGAAAACATGACCAATAATGATAATGAACTAATATATCTCGAATTGGAAATGAATGGAATAGAAATAATAGGATTAATAGATACCAGAAGTCAAATTTCAATGTGTAAAGAAAAATTTTATAAAGAAAACGAAAATAAGTTCAATAAAGAACAAATTAAAAAAATCAATAAAAAACAAGTGGTTAGTTTCAATAATAAAAAGCTAGGAGATGTTGAAGTAATGATATCAACAAAAATTGATATAAAGGGAATTAAAAGGAAAATTAATTTCTTTGTTATGTCAGGATTAAAAGTTGATGCTATATTGGGAGTAGATTTTATAGGGAAACATGATTTTATCATCCATTTTAAGAGATAAAAGAGTACTCAGTGATGATAATGTAATAAATATAAATAATTATGAAAATGATGAGGCTGAACGGGAGCAAAAGGGCACGGCAGTCAATTTAAATGGTATTAATATATGAGGGAAGAGTGAATCTACTACTTCAAAAAGCAATTATAAAATTCAAAGCATGAGTGAAAAATTAGAAGCAATAATAGAAGAAGCGTCAATAGAAATATTAAATAACAATGAAAATGAAATTACAAATACAAATATCAATATAAAGGAAATCAAATTAAATAAAAAAGAGAATATAGAAAGGGAAAAGGAATTAGGAATCAACACTTATATCAATTTCATCAAAGAAACAAAGTACACGTGTAGATATATTTTTAATTAAACATTGAAATCTTGAAAAATCCTAGCCGATTTGATCTGCTCTACGAAAAACATTAGTTCTATGGACAGTACACGTCAGGACCAGAAACAAGAGAGAAAGTGAATTCTAATATTTATAATCATGTGAAATAAAAAAATAAATTTGTTAAAATAAAACTGAAAAAACTATTGCGAAACCAATTATGTAGAAAGCATATTCGTTTTAAAATACACAATAATATACACAAACCAGGAAGTAGATTGTATAGAAAACATGTGAAATGGAAAAAAAGCATGATACAGGATACCTAGAGTTAGATGACAATACTAATAGTATAATTACAAGAAATAATAACTATATCAGCATAGGAAGCTTGAAATCAAAAGAAAGTAATTTATTATGGTCACCATATATTGAAATATATATTCAAGGTTTACCAATACGAGCACTAATCGATACTGCAGCTCAAATATCAGTAATAAAGGAGAAGATAATTTTAGACAATTTTAGCAATTTCAATGAACATGTAATACCAATTAAAAGGATTACTATTATATCTAGAAATAATAAGAATTTAGCCAAAAATGGAAAGATGTATTGTGTTACCTCATTAGTTAAAAATGAAGAGGTACAGGTTAATATTTTGATAATGGCAGACATAGATTTTTTGCGTCAAAATAAGAGTATAATAGATTTGCATCATAAAGTTATACAAATAAATAATGATAATTTGAAGATAAATGCTAGTTTGGATGCAGAACAGAATAAATATGTAATTCCAATGCATGTAATGAAGGTGGAAGAATGAAGAGAATGGATAACACGAGTAAAATGTATGCCGGAATATAAAGAGAAGACTTCAGAAATAATGAATAATAATAGGCAACTTTTTGACGATTCACCAAGAAGAGCAAATCATTTTGAACATGAAATAGAAATATATACAGAAAAACAATTTATTCATAGGGGTTATCCTATACCTCAAACATATAAGGAACAGGTAAAAGAAGAATAAGGGAACATTATTTTTCTACGCACGATTTATCGAGTACCAAAAATATTTGTCAAAATTGTCAAGTATGTATGAGAACAACATTCAGAAACTATCATAATTTACACTGTACATATTATAAGTGTTAACGACCTCTAGAATTAATTACTATAGATTAACTTGGCAATCTCATAATAACTCATAATGGAAATAAGAACATTTTAGTAATATATGATTTATTTTCAAAATATGTCACACTGTATCCCACAGTAAAATGTAACCGAAAAGAAACAATCCGATGCTTAGAAAAGTATATATATGAACATGGCAAGCCAGAGAAAATACTGACTGATAACGCAACTCACTTCACGAATGAAAAATTTAGAAGACACTTTGCACGACAAGGTATTCAAATTATACATACATCTATAAGAAGACCAAATGCCAATCTAACTGAAAGACATGTAGAAGAATGTATCAAGTTTTTGAGATTAGAATGTATAAACAACCATAAAGAATGAGATGAAAAATTAGGAATATCAGAAAAATATATTAATAATACACCGAGCCTAGTGACAATTGTAGCACCAGTCACTTCGATGAAAAAAATACAACCAGAGAGACCCTGGGATATAGATAATTCAAATATAGAAAATTTACAGGAGAAGGCAAAAAGAAACATCATGGAATATAATGAAAAATATACGAAAAAGGAAAACCAGAAGATGAAAAGACAAATTAAATTTATTATTGGAGACAAGGTATCATTAAAAAGACATAGGGTGAGCAACAGAAGGAATGGAATATGTGCTAAATTGCATGAACCCTATATTGGACCATTCATAATAGAAAGGGTAATAGGCAATAATGTATATGAACTACTGGAACCCAAAACACTAAAAAACGTAGTGAAATATTATATACAACTCATTTATAAATACAATGAGGAAAACAAAAATGAGACTTAAACATAAAAAAAGAATGATCAACACAATTATTTTAGAGCACTGAACAAAAATGTTCATTGTTCTGGGAGGAGGATGTCACATACAGGTTGTCCCACCATGGTAGTGACATGTGTTGATAATTCATTTTATATTTAATTACTTAAGTGGAAGTTGTATTTGTGAAACACAATATTTCTAATTGTGATGAGAAATTTGTTAGTGTAGGTCCTACACAAAGCTGTGAAACACGCGCTAACGTCTTACAAAAGTCTTCGGGAATCAGAAATAAGAATTATGTTAGCTAAAAAATTATTATCATTTGAATAGAAAATGGTATATTCAATACAATTGCGTTATTAATATTTTATCAGTCAATTTCCATTGAATAAAATCCAATATTGATATATTTTGTCCAACATTTTCTACAGTTCATTCATACTTCTTGTATATGTCGCATTTGCTCTGTCATTTCCTGTCTACCAATTTATAGTTTTTATTACGGGCACAAACTACTTCTAAAAGATTTGTCACAATATACTTTCCATACTTTTATAATCTCATTGTATCGTAAAATTTTGTGGTATGTTTTATTATGAATGTCAGTAGTGAATGTGGTATGCAGCTTATTTGTCGATAGATGGATCTAACGTGTGTGGATGGAGGACGAACTGTGTCGCTGCTTGTCGAATCTAGATGATAGCGGCTTGTGTATTTATCCAATTATATTCTCCATGTGATATGTACAAAGCTATGCAGATGTTGAGTGAACCTCCAGGATTTTCACCGTCACATAGTTCTGTTTGGCTGTTAGTTTTACAGAGGGCTGAAAGTATAATTTATAGAATTATGTGCGAATGTTTATGATGTTTTGGGGTTTGACATTACATGACATTTATTGAAATAGAAATTTATGCAAACAATCTTTTAAAATTTAGGTGGCTAAGTTAGGATGGAGTTGGTTGAAAAGGGAAGCTAGGTACTTGACAGAATATTTTTAGACAAGAAAATTTTTCCAAATGAGGAAAAATATAAAATAGATTGGATACGATTAAAATATGGATAATTAACCACATTAAAGTCAATACGAATGATATAACGAATATAATTCGAAAATAAAACAGTATATTGAAAAGAGATGAAATATTTTTCAATGATGGAAGGTTGATGAAGAAATAAAGGAGATTGATGTAAGACAGTTATTATACATGAATAAAATATATTTAGAAGATTTTGAGCAATAGGAGAATAATTTAGGAATTTAATAAATAATTTGAAAATAAAACATCATATTGAAAAGTGATATAAAATATTTTGGAATGATGGAATGTTGGTGAAGAAATACATGAGAGTAAAGTAACGCATCTAATATACACAAATAAATAGATTCAGGGGATTTTGGGGAAGGAAGAGAGTAATTTGAGAAAGGTATGGTTAATTTTATAGAAGTTTCGTAGTTGTGTAAATTTTTAATTTCTTAGATCATATTTTTTTTGGTAATTGTAATTTAAACATATTTCGTTTATAAAGTAATTTTATTATTGAAAAAATAGTCCAAAACAAAGATCTTCGTTTGAGGAATACAAAAAAAAGAAGCAGTTCCTGTATATATAAAAGATAAGAGATTTGATTAATAAATTGAGATTGAAGTAGTAAAAAGATTGAATATAATGTATTTCGGTTAAACTAAAGGAATTACAATACAGGGTGTTTCTTTAATTAGAATTGAAAACATAAATATATAACTGTGAAATTGTAACAAATCTGAATTTATTTAAAAAAAAAATGAAACAAAAGATATAATTTGATACTGCTATTTTCTCAAGAACTGACTCCCTGTAAATAAGAGATTTTGTACAGAGCCGGAGCACATATATTTACATATTTTTTATGATAATTTCAATATGGTCTGAATAATTTTGTTAAATTTCACTTGCCTATTAATAGTAAGTTGGCGTCCTTCAACTATTTCAACGTAAATAGTAATACACCGTATTTATCTAAATTGAATTTAAAAAAATAAATTGTGTACATACAATATTTATAATTCTAACAACCAATTTGTCCCTGCAACGTGGTGCAAAATAAAATTATAATTATAATATTCAGATATTGATAATTAAAATTAAAATAAAATCTGTCTCATGAAAGTGGGGCATAATAACACATATATGTATATATATATATATATATATATATATATATATATATATATATATATATATTCAACTTTTTTGGATTCTTCTTGGGTATAGGTTTCATGGAAAAAATACGAAAATCTTATGACGTTTCGCTTATCATAGTAGGCTTTTTCGAATGTTGTTTTATTATGTTCAGAAGTACCTACGAGTGAAAGAAATTAAATTGAAACTTGTTGGTTTACAACGAAGACATTAACAATTAAACATTAGACATAAAAATATTAAGAATTAGAAAGTTTCACATGTAAGAATAAAATCTCTCAAGTTTTATAGTGGTACGTACCTCGCTGTTTACATGTTTACCTTGAAATAATGAATAGAAAGACAGAAGGCTCTACTATTGGTTCTGTTTTTTCCTCTTGAAATATGTGTTCGTCAATCGGTCTAATGACCTCCTGATGAGACAGAACATTCACAAGAGAACAGGGATCGATTACAGGTTAGGGATAAAGTCTCTTATTATTGAAATTCCTAAAAAACATTCATTGATTAGTAAATTAGAATCAAATTTGTCAACTTTGAAAATGACAATAGTCTCTTTATCTAGTGAATTTCATTTCCAGAACTTTTCAAGTGAACAACAGGTTACTTATAATAAACTTTTTTACAAGATTAAAAATCATAATATACATAGACTTAATAAATTACATAGTAATCAATTTAAATTATTGTTAAAATCTAAAGCGGGTTGGTTGAGAAATATTTCTAATACCATTCTACCTGATGATATTTCACAGTTTTTACCTTTGGGTCCCAAGTTTAGTGTAGAACCAGTCATTTTAAAAGATATTCCAAACAAATCAATTTCATCTGATGTAGACTATCTCACCTCCACAATCACAGAATCGAAAATGAGAAACATCACGGTAGCTAGAGCCACAAATATTATCACTAATTACATACATCAACAGCATAATAACTCTTTCTTTCATTACCTTTTACCTAAATCTAAAGCCTTCTTGGAGGCGAACCCTAATCTGATTCTTACTCAATCCGATAAGGGTAACGTCACTGTCATTATGGACAGACAACAATATATTGAGTTGTCCAATGATATTGTTTTGATTAAGAGTTCGTATGTAGAACTATCTTGTGATCCTACTTCCTCTATACAAAGAAAGGGTAACAACCTAAATAAATCATTATCTGATAAACATTATATTGATATGACAGTTGAGAAAAAACTCATGAGCTACTATGGTGTCCCTCCTAAATTTTATTCTATTCATAAACCAGTTCTCTCTTTAAGACCCATAGTGGCTTCCATAGGAGCCCCCACAGAAATACTAACAAAAGCATATGATTATGACAATTTGTATTTTATAAAAGACTCTTTTGAAGTCTCTGAAAAGTTTAATAATTTAGAAATTCCAGAAAATTATGTTCTGGCCAGTTTGGATGTGGTCTCGTTGTTTAGTAATGTTTATCTTGATGCTTGTTTGTGAGCAATCGATAAGAGTTGGGATCGTATCGGTGTCCATTGCTTCATCCCGAAGAAAGCTTTTCTTGAATTAATAGTTTTTCTGTTCGATAGTACTTATTTCAATTTTAATAACCAAATTTACAAACAAACCTTTGGTACTCCAATGGGAGCTTCAATTTCTCCTATCTTAGCAGCATATGTCATGAACGATGTTCTGGATACAGTCATACCTGCTCTTTCTTTCACTGCTTTTTTTATAAAAAAGTATGTCGATGACATTATTTTGGCACTTCCTCGAGAAAACCTTGATGAACTTTTGGATACATTTAATAGCTTTGATCCGGATATGCAATCCACAATCGAAATGGAAGACTTCGGGAATTCCGTACCTTTCTTAGATACAAAATTCATACGTAACAACAATACAATTATTATAGATTGGTAAAAGAAGCCATGCAGCTCTGGTAGATATCTTAATTATCACTCCTACCACAAACATTCCATGAAAGTAAATTTGGTTGAGCAAATGAAGCAGAGAGTACTCAGAATTTCAAATAATGTTTTTCATAATAAAAAATCTTAATATTTTACTTAACCTTTTCTTGGATAACTGTTATCCAAGACCTTTATTGAATAAAATATTATTCACCACATCTAATGCTGTGGAATTGTTGCTTGAAGATAGCCATCTTAACTTAGCCCAGACGGATGTTGGAACTGATGTGTCCTCTTCTCGACCGGTTTTCGCTACTTTGCCATATATTGGGGACATAACTCCGAAACTTGCCAGACTGCTCCGTTCATGTTGTGATTTTTAAATTTCTAATAAAACTGTTCTTCCAATCAGATCGATTTACACTAGAGTAAAAGATAAGAACCCTTTGACCTCACTTACTAACGTGGTGTATGGTATTCCCTGTAGAGATAGTGATAAACAGTATATCGGACAGACTTTAAGATCTCTATCTAACCGTATAGTGTCACATAAGAGTGATTCTAGATTACACCCAGAGAGGTGCGCGTTAGCTTTTCATGTAAATTCTCTTGATCATCAGATGCATTATGAGGCTGTGAAGGTGTTGGCGACTGAGTCTAACAGAACGAAAAGATCATTCTTGGAAATGGCTTTCATTACACAAAACAATAATGTAATAAACAAGAAAACTTATATTGATCACTTAAGTGAGATCTACTCATTTTGTTGTCCTTAGATACTAATTCTGCTCATCGAGTGGTGTTGAACAACCAAGTTGCTCCTAACACCACCACCCTTATTACTTTAACTTAATAATAATAAAAACTTAATTATGAGTGTATTGGTGTTGGTAGATACATTCAAATTGTATAATTATTAAAAATTTACTTAATTACTATATTATATTATTATTACTACATATTAATACAGTTATTGTACTGTTTTCTTTCTCTTTTCTTCCTTTGTGTCAGCCATATTGAGGTGATGTTCTCTACACGCTCAAATTACAAAAATGAGAGCGTTGCCCCTCTCTCTGTCTCACACTCTTTCTCCCTCTTCCTCTATTCGATAATATCACATCTTCTTATTAAACCAATTGTTGGCCCTACAGCAGAGTCCATTACCAAAATGGTGGCATTGTCCCACAGTTCACTGATTTGACTGTTGGTAGCACTGGTTTTCCCTTGTTACATCCCATTTGGAGGCAAACTATATCATTTCCTTGCCGGCGTTCAACATGGTTACGCATGAAGATGAAATTATTTATTTCATTTTATAAAATGTTGCGACATTTTCATTTGCTGCTGTGATGCGGTTGGTTTCCCCGTCCGTTAACTCAATTCCTGTTAAACATTTTACAATTTACGATCTGTAGTTTACGAATTTACATTTTTATGGAGTCTAACCTCACTTCGGAGGTAAGTACATACGTGGTTGTGAACTTCATTTCTAATTATTCTTTATTGACCACAGTATTTTACTGTTGTTTCTCATTTTAGTCTTCCTGATGATGAGGACAAACATCCTCGAAAGCCTGGACATTTTCCGCTAAGAGTATATCTTTTCCATTTTTTGCTGCAACCCCCAATATTCACTAGTTTTATATAAAAGTGACATAAAACTTAATAAACAATCATGCGCTTTGGCTGAACATAGCATAGAAACTGGGCATCATCCAAATTTTATTAACATCATGGTTATACATTCGGAATCCCACTATCACAAAATATCCTGCCTAGAAATATTTGAGACTGCCTTAGATAAAAAGTCACTGAATGAAAAGAGAGAAAGCAACCATGTTAATCACACTTATGCATAACTCCTTTCATTTAACCAACAACATAAGAACAATCAATTTCTAGATATTTCTAACTTATAAATACAAACATCTATATAAATAATGAGTTATAACGGAGTTGTTGTGTATATACTACATTCACTCTTGTTGTCGTGAGATTTGAGTGGGGTAATTAGTGAGAGTAATATACCTTACAACTTTCGCTCGTTGACAAGGGAGAATATATGATATATAGGACTTCCTTTGTTCATAGGATCATGATTAAGTGACAAGTCACGCTACTAATAATGAAGACTGTCTCTTAAGTCATAAAGTTAAACACATCAACTAGGTTATGTCTCAACCAAAAAACTGTCACTCAAACTGTGACACTCTGACAAACATATAATGTTCCTTCAAATCGAAAAGATCCTTTTGAATTAGTATCTATACATAAAATATATTTTTTCGTTGTTCCGAGTATGAACTGTTTTAATAATTATTAACTCACTTTACACGTAAGTATAAAAAAATAGTTAATTAATGAAATGTACCAACATGTCCATATTTCAGCCTTGAAAAAGAAAATGAAATTTTTCGAAACGTTGGGTAGTGAAGTTTAATTCAGCCCTACTTACGACGGAATCCCTATGATATTGATATATATATATATATATATATATATATATATATATATATATATATATATGTATATACATATATCTAAAATTTTTCTTGGTTTTAGGTCGTTTTTATAAAATATAAACACAAAAAGACGGTTTAAGTTGGGATTACCATCATATATTAACTCACTCACTCAAGCCTTTTTCTCTCAAGAGTTGGGTGGGGCAGTTAAATGCACTGACAATGAGTCGTTGTGGGATATCGGGTTTGTGGATTTTTGGAAGACCGTATGTTCGAAGAATACGGGATGATTTTTCTCGTGGAATGAGCTCAGCTTTTATGTCGGAAGGAAATTGGGACTTATTGATGCAAGTTTTTGTTGTCTTTTCCGGATATGTGGTAGGGTCATTAGGGACGATTTTATAGTCGGAAGTGTTGAGAATATTATTAATTTTATTATGATAAGAAGAGGTATTGAGAACAACCGTGGCATTGCCTTTATCGGCTGGGAGGACCACAATATTTGGGTTGTTGTGAATATCTTTGAGGGCCTGTCTTTCTTTGGGGGTAACGTTAGAAAGTGGAGGTTTTGATGTTCGGGGGACCTGGGCAACATATTGCCCAATAATTTCGGCTTGATTGGAAGGGAGGTGAGAGATAGTTTCTTCAGTTTGGCAAATGATCGTTACTATTGGACTGGATTTGGGTGTGCCTTTGGCAAGAGCCTGTTTGGCGTGTTCCGAAATAAGGGTGACAGAGTAATTGTGGACAAGAGAGTCAATGTCAAGGGTTTGTGTAGGAGGTTTTTGAAGTGAGATAAGACGACATAACTTGTTTTTTGGGTTTGGGTTCTTTGGTCAGATATGTATTGGGCTTTTTGGTTAGATAGGCGGTCTAAAGTATCCCATAATAGTGGATGAACTCGGAAGGAGTAGATTTGATGAAAAGTATTGAGAAGACGGAGATTGGTGGTGTGAAGATGTTGTCTGGTGGTATGTATGGAATTTCTAGGAAGAGAGAAGCTGGCTTTGTTGAGGATACGAGATATTGATGATGATTTGGTGTGATGTTTGAGTTGAATGGATTTGGGTATGACGTTATGGTCGCGACATGCTTCAAGGAATGTAATGTCACAGAGAAGATTATATTTTCGAAGTAGGAGTCTACTATAGTACTTGGTCAGAGAAAGAAAATCCTCCCCGTAGAGGCGTATGAAATGTTCGGAAAGGTTTCCGCGGGTAAAATTATGAATAAATGAACTAGGTTCACGGGTTGAACCGCGTTGGGAATTTGAAATTTCTCGACGTTTCGGCTTCCACTTTGAAGCCATTATCAAGAGGGGGGGGTTAGGTTAGTTAAATATATATATATATAAATTATTTGTTTTTCTTTAACCTTGTATATAAATTCCTTCCATTGTTCTTGGGCATCAGGTTAATTAACCTGATGCCCAAGAACAATGGAAGGAATTTATATATATATATATATATATATTCTCGGCGTGAAGTGGCATCCGCCCATGTTAAAATCGCGGTAACTGTGGCGTCCGCGGCACTATGACATCCGATATACGGACGTCACAGTGCATCGAGCTCCAAAATATTGCTAACGGTTCAGTGAATGCGTGGGAATCTATTGCTGATGAAATCAGCAGGACGTCACTTTGGTCGATTTTTGTATAAACCTATACACCAAGGTTCACAGGTTCTCCGTACGCGGCGTTATAGTAGCACACTTATATATTTATTATACATCTGACGCACAAAGTGGCATCCGTCAGTATACATATCGAGGAACGGTATAGTTTGGCGTCTGTATATCTATTTTTCTTGCATAGCGACATCCTGGCAGTGTTGCCGATCTCACTTTTGGATATAGAAAGCTTTTAACATTCAATATGATTATTTACATCGGTTTCAATTTTTTGATACCATTGTTGACAGTGCGGAGGATGCTAGTTATTGCAGAATATCTACCGTTATTAATAGAAAAATTATATTTTAGTTCTACAATTCACTCAAATCCGATTTTGAGGCAAAATAGAACACTATTGGCGATAAAAATGAATAATGCTGGGCATAAAACAAACTAAAGGATTCTGAATTACTGTAAATAAGGGGAAAATGAATTGAATTTTCCAACGTAAACCACGAGTTGAAGTAAAATTACTACTCAATTTTCAGGTTAATTTTTGAATGGGTATATTTTTCTACTTCACTCTAGCAGATAGCAGAAGTTATAGTTTGTTTGTGAATATTCCGAAAACCTAAATGCAATCAAATTACTTGGCGGATTGTTAGTGGTTGACCTAGAATATTGAATTTCACAAAAATTTCAGATACGTTGAAACTCTCTCTGGCAGATACTGTATGGGCGATAACTGCATCCTTATTATATCTAAGACAAAAAATGTCTTACATAAAAGTTGTAGAGAGCAATAAAAGCTATGTAAACACTAGAGTTTCTTCCAAACACCATAGCGGTTTGGTCTGTTCATTACTACACCACCGGTTCCAAACAGTGCAGAGCAAAAATGAAAGCTATATTCCAATATATAGAGAGTCTGATAAATTCAAAACTTAAACATGTGCTAATGGTTCTACGGGTGTGATGTCTGTATACAGGGTGTCCCAGCACAACATACAATTGATCCTACAGAGGGAACTAGAGCTCAAAATAGGGCGATTGAAATTAACTCTCCTTTATCTGCTCCAATGAGCCGCTTGAGTTTGATGAAGGTTTTTTTTCATACTCTTGAATAATTCGAAACCTGTGAAAAGTTAGGATCAGAATTTTGAAGAAAAACTATACAGGGTGTTTCTTAAGTAATCTAAAATATATTAGTGGGCGCTTTGTCACTCCATTTTAGAAAGAAAAGTTTCCATAAACATGTGTGATAAGTCTTGTCGTTAATGAGATATAGGGTGTTGAATTGTTTTATTATTTCAACTTTGATGTTCTATAACTCGGTTTGTAATGCCGGTTAAAAAATGCCGTATTTTCTTCATGATTGTACTTACCCCCTCTTTCGATTTAATTCTGTACTTACCCCCTCTTTCGATTTAATTCTTTCCAATCCATAAACGTAGCCGCTACGAAGTTTTTAAGGTGATTTATAATACAAAATTCTAGCCACTTTAAAAAAATTCGTAGCGGCTACGTTTATTAATTAAAAAGAACGATATTAGTAAAAATCGAACGTACAATATTAAAAAATAGACGGCACTTTTCCACCGGCATTACAGACTGAGTTATAAAACATCAAAGGTGAAATAATACAACAATTCAGCACCCTGTATCTCATTAACGACAAGACTTATAACACATGTTTATCAGAAATTTTCGTTTTAAAATGGAGTGACAAAGCGTCCACTAATATATTTTAGATTACTCAGGAAACACCCTGTATAGTTCGCCAACGAAATTACTAACCAGCCCGCTATTTTGTTATTAAATCAGCGGACGATTTGAAATTTGGGTGATTTGTATGGATACATGGGAACTTAACGAACTTCGTCGTTACAAAAGGACAACATAAATGTTTTTCTTATAAATTTGAATTCTAAGAAAAACAATGTTAAACATTTATCATATCCTTGCCTTATCTTTGACGAATAAAATTAAAGACTAACGCTTATTCAAATGCTCTAGAAAGTGAAAAATAATTTTTTTGGATGTATAACGTGGATTATTCTGTAAGTTATAGATTAAAAAGCTTGTGTATTCGAACTAAACATTTTTGCAGCATGCTCTGTGTGAAAAAAATTGTATACAAAGTATCTTTAAAATTGGACCATCCTCAAGTTTTTATTTTCAAATACGAATCCATATTTTTAATTGCACCGTTTCTAATGCCAAGAGTCATGTTTCATATCGGCGTAGTATTTACATCTGAACTACAGAGTGTTTTGGAAATATTTAACTATACCGGTAAAATTTCAAATCTTCAATAATTAAACAAGTTCTTGTTGTATGATCAATTTAGCATTGATGCACTTCTTACTAACTGATATTTTTCAATTACAGCTGTTATTGAATATTAAAAGAGATTAAAGTTGTTCTCGAAATAGTTCAATATTTTCAGATGAAAATAGTACGCCAATATGAAACCTCTTGGCATTGAAAAAATTGCATTGGAAAATACACGTCCGTATTTGAAAATAAAATGTTTTGAGTGGCCCAATGTGTACCATACTTTCTATACAATTTTTTCGCATGTTTGGATACAGTATATTTCCCATTTTATCTACAGACACATCTTGGATTATGCTGGATGCCACGGGCATGTGACAGCTTTCCGTTCATAATACTTTTCATGTGAAATAAACAATTATAGGTACTTACAAAGACATTTTCACGTTCTTCTCCACTGCACAAAAACTGAGTCATCAGAAATAAGTCCACATGTTCGTGCAGTGAAGTCATCGCGCTCTGATTGGTGTTCGTAGTCACGCAATAATGGGTTATAAATAATGCAATTTAAATCAATTTTATTTATTTTAAGACGAGTAACAAGGTTTTAAAAATGTTATTTTAGGTTTCTAAAGACTGTCTTCTATGTGTAAAATGTAGCTTCACATGGATTTGTAACAACCGTCAACGTCCCAATTACTAGAATATGTGATTCATTCTCCTCTCTCTAAAAAAAAAACAAATTCATATTTAAAATTACTGGTCATTTCGTACGCGATCTATACACAATATACAGGACACATCAATTCTTACACAAATTCAAATCTACCTACTAATAATCTATCAAAGTCCCAGTGTTGCCAAATAATAGGAAGCCACTATGTGCGTGATCTCGATACATTGCAAATGTTCGATATACTTATTGTGTATATCGGGGGATGCCACAGCGCTACAAATCTATACGGATGCGACTTTAAGGTACGTTTCCTATGAGGCGGCTGACGCCAGCGTCTGTCGCTGAGCGTCTGACGCGGTATACTGCTACTATTAAATCTAATGCAATCATTGTCTTAGAAGCGTCACTGCGTGCGCAGAGGCTGGAGGTGGAAAGGGCCGCGCGGCTAGACCTCTCTTTGAGCAGTACTGACGCAGACGCTCTCATGTAAAATGACTTCCAAACTAGTGTTTTCAAGTGTTGATGATGAAAAACTAGTGGAAAGTGTGTCTAAATTTCCTTGTATTTACGATGTGAGTAATAGACTTTACAAGAATCAAGTTGTGAAAGACAATGCATGGAAGGAAATAGCAGAATGTACGGAGAAATCAGGTAAGAAAATATTATTTGTCCTTACTATGTTTTATATTTTCCTTAAGAATTGTTTTATGCATACCATTTACATTCTTGTATACATGTTATACGTGATACATATTTTATAACTCATCATTCACAAACAAAACAATTTTATTGTAAGTAGCAAACAAGATTTATGATTGTGCTTACAAATTCGGTCTCTACTAATAATATTTTTAGTTTAGCAGATCAGTAAAAAATAAAATAAAACTTCATATGGCAATTAGTTAGTTCTAGTCACATAATTATTCTGCCAAGCTATTGCTCCAACATGACTGTTAAAGTATTTCATAAATGAATCTCTCACATAAAACCCATCAGCATTTGCAAAGCCACCAGACCTTGCAAGTGGTGTAAAATTTCTCGATGGTGGAGGATCGGAAGGATCTAATTCATAATGTGGTTTATTTTGTGTCTCAAGAAATGCATCTCTAAGCATATTATGCAGACAACAAGCAACGATCATTAAGTGATCAGTAGTCTCTGGCTTCAAAGCAATGGGGGTGTAAAATATGCGAAAAATTTGGCATAGCAAACCGAATGCATTCTCAGAAACTCTACGAGCCCTACAAAGACGGTAGTTAAAAATCGCTTTTTGATTGTCAGCACTTGCGACGGGTTTCGAAAAAGGTTTCATCATATGTGTATGAAGCCGAAACGCTTCGTCACCAACAAACACGTGAGGCAACACAATGTCCGAATTTGGCAGCTTACCAGGTGGTGGAAACATAATATCGCTTCTGAATCGCTTCCCAAGATTACTTTTATCAAAAATCCCGCTGTCTCCTTCCTTGCCATAAGAACCCACATCAGTGAAGATAAACTTGTAGTTTGCATCAACGACAGCAAGCAAAACGATGGAGAAGAACTGCTTATAATTGAAGTACAAAGAACCACTTCGTGCAGGACAGAATATTCGCACATGTTTTCCGTCGATCGCTCCGACACAATTAGGAAATTGCCATTTTTGTTCGAATTGTTCAGCTTTCTTTTTCAATTCATCAGGTGTGATTGTTGGTAGAAATAGCGGCATCAGTTTGCTGCTTAGAACTGAAAGCGTCTGTTTTACAATTCTGCTGATGTAGCTGAATGAAATTCTAAATGCAAAAGCCAGCGAATGAAACGATTCCCCTGTTGCCAAAAACCTGAAACGAAAAATTCGGAAGTCACTTGTAAAATAAATGAAAACACAATTTATTTTTGCTGTTAGAGATACCTAAACACTTATCCTATACTACTCACACTGGGTAATTGTGTCCATTTTTGTTGCAGCGGATGATTGTAAGAAAAGGTGGAAAAATATAAAAGATACTTTCCTCAAGAGGCAAAAGAGAGGAACGGGAACTGGGACTTCTGCTTCTAGTAAACCAAAGCCATGGCCATTGGCCGATATGTTATCGTTTCTTGGAAAAGTTAATTACAAGCGAGAGTAACTCAAAATATTGAATTTTACTGTACACTGAAAAGCTTTAATATTTTTAATTTACAGAAGCATATCAAACACATCATCTGACAATACCTATGGCCAGGGAGACGATGAAACAGTGGAAGAAGAAACGATGGCAACTGAAGAACACTCGTTTATTACTGAACATGTGCCATTAGAACCTCAGCAACCTCATACTTCAAAGCAAAAGTCAACCCCGCCTGATGATTTATTTTTTCGCCCTAGTAAACGGCAAAAGCATAATGAGAAAGTGATCAGTTTCTTGGAGGAAACGCGCAAAGAAAGGAATGACATTTTAAGCGGGTTGGTTCAGAAGTGCGATGACGAGATCGATCTATTTTTTAAAAGCATAGCGATGTCCGTAAAGAAGCTGAGCCCAGATTTGATTAATGAGGCAAAAATGAAAAGTTTACAGATGGTCTTCGATCTGGAAAGTCGCAATTCAATTTACATCTTTGCTCCGCAACATTCAGCATCTACAAGTTGTAGTAGTTCAGCAATGGCATCACCTTCAGCAACAGTTACGAACTGTGATCAAATTAATTTTTTAGAGTCACATGACTGTACGCAGTTGGAAGAGAATCGAAATTACGCAACATTGTAACAAGTTCCTTTTTATTCAAATAAATTGTACTGCAGATAATATATAATTCATCATTCTCCCGTACCTCTTTACAGCGTTTCTCAACCTTTCAGTATATGCGACCCAATTTTCAATCATACTTTTCATCGCGCCCCCCTCTCATACAATATTATATTCCCCCCTTTAATTTTATCGCGCCCCATAGGTTGAAAATCGCTGCTCTAATGTATACTTATGTACCAAAAATATTTTTTCTTTGCTTACCGTAAAGTTACAGCCAGTTTTTCTTCAGGGGTGATAGGGTACTGATATCTGTTTGAAGAATCTGTTCTAATATCATCCTTTATTAGATCCAAAACATAATTAAACTGAGCGACGTTTAGCCTAAAAAATTCCCGGAACTTTTTGTCATCCTGCACTAAATGCTGATTGATAAGTTTTACAAAGAAACCTTCATCTTTCCTTCTTTTAAATAAGGTATTGACTTCAGCATTACCCTCAAGCATCAATTGTTCCAATAGAATTTCTTCTTCTTCAATTTCTTCAAGCATTAATATGCGTAATAGAATATCTCGGTCACTCATTTTAAAGACTTCACTTTGAAGGGCCGCACACAACTGACGCTTCAGAAGAAACAGTCGAGTACGCGTCAGCCGTGCACGTCAGACGCTCAGCGACAGACGCTGGCGTCAGCCGCCTCATAGGAAACGTACCTTTATATAGGAGGAATTTTCTTGAATGAAGGTCCTTACTTTTTAATAATTTGTTTGCCAAGAGACGCGTTTCGACTTGTTAAGTCGTCTTCTGTTTCGGCTAGAATGTTACAATATGATTGATACATAACACATAAGTTAAAAAAAGACGTTACAAATTTTTGTATATGAAATAATAAAACAATTACCTTAATAACAGTGTCAAAAACATAAAATCATGGAAGGTTAAAAATTAAGACTAAAATGCTGTATACATTTTGTAGCTGTTGTTAGTAAACTTTTAAAATGTAATATATGATGGTCTCTTAAAATAACCAATAAATTGTTGAAAGCTTTTGCACCTTACTATAATATACACCTGTTAAATCAAGCAAACGCGCCCAGACTAACACCACATCGTATTAGAAAAAGGAAGAGAAAAAACACCTTAATTTTAACTCTTTATTTGAGGTTAAGGTGATTTTATTTCGTTAGGATACCTTATAAATTAAACTTTTTTATTGTAGATTGTTGTATTTTAGTTGTTTCAGTAGAAAATTCAAGGTTGATATTCAAACAAGTCCATAATCGGTAGTTTTTCAAAGTGAATTTTTGAAATACGAGGTTTCAAATTTTACATTAGACAATATGTGTGCCGGTTCAATGAGTTATGAGGATTTGTCGTTACTAAATATGAGTTTTTTTTTTTACTTTTGAAGACTCTGGGTCAAGCTATTGTCCTAATGATGAGGATGAGCCGAGTAACAATATTACTAACAAAAAGCGTAGAGTATGGTCAAAAATGACTTTAATAACATCTGACAATCCTGCGGGCCGTGCTCCGGCGAGCAATATTTTAGAAAAAATAACAGAAAATACAAAAAAAGATAGTAAAAAAGAGCAAAAAAAGGAAAAGGAGATTCAAGTAATTGGAGGAGGATCAAAGCGAATGCTTTTAGAAAAGTAGGGAAGGAATATGAAGGAACAAAACAAGGAAAAAATGGATTTAATAAGTCAAAAAAAGCCCCAGAAAAATAGGAGAATGGTGTGATTCTAAAAAATGTACAATTTGCAAAAAAAGACAGTGCAGTTAGATAACTGATGACCAGAGACAAGTATTGTTCACTAAATTATGGTCGGAAATGGATTGTAGTCAACGGAAAACCTTTGTTGCTGCTTCAGTGAACAAAGTCCCAACAGCTCAAAAGACCAGTAAAGGGAAGTCACGTCGACAGTGTTCTTTGTTTTACCACCTAAAGGTTAATGATGTATTTCTACCAGTATGTAAAAATATGTACCTCTCTACATTGTCCTTGGGAGAATAGTCCGTAATAAATTGGGCGAAAAATAGTCATAGCTCTGGCATTGTCACACAAACTTCTTCTTTTCCAAACAAAAAAAGGCCGTTAATGAATAAAAACGATCTGCAATTAAATCGTTTCTTGAAAGGTTACCTAAGTCACCCTCTCATTGTCGTACCTCTACGAGTAAAATGTATTTAGAAACTGTATTTAATTCATATAGTGAAGTCTATCAATTGTATAAAAAAGAAGTTGAAAAGGAGCTAATCCGTAGCAAGCCAGTTTTTATGTCTGAGATGAGAGAACTAAATGTAGATGTTTTCCAACCACGCAAAGACCAATGTGATTTATGTTTCCGCTTCAAGCGAGGAAACGTATCTAATGACAACTATCAGCAACACTTAATTCAAAAAAATAGAGCAAGACAAGAAAAATCACTAGACAAAGATAAAGCGTTGACAGGCGAAGTGTGTGCATACATGATGGATGTCCAAGCAGTTCAATTGGTTGCTTGTCTACCCGCTGGCATGATAAATTTTAAACAAAAACTTGCTTGTCACAATTTTACTGTTTATAGTCTAGCGGATAATAGAGTCATTTGTTATGTATGGCATGAAGGCGAAGATGGATTGAATGCAAATTGCTTTGCATCTTGTTTGATTGATTTTTGAGACACAGAGATACAAGAAGAAGATAAAAAAAACTAAAATATTTGACATTGATGGTTGCTGCGCTCAAAACCGAAATACCGTATTGTCAAATGCTTAACTTCAATATGCTGCCTCAAGCAAAAATTACCATACTTCAAAAATATTTAGTAAAAGGACATACCCAAATGGAATACGACCGCGTCCATTCCACTATAGAGGCAGCAAAAAAGAAAAAAGAAATTCAAGCACCTTCGAATTACGTACACATAATTGAGCAGGCCAGGAAAGCTGAAAATTGACCTTATGAAGTGAAATGCATAGGTTTTAATTTTTTTAACGTCTATGACGAAATTAAATATTTTTCATCAATAAGGCCTGGGCCATCAGAAGGGTGAACATTGTGTCACAGATTTGCGAGCTCTAAGAATGATCATCTTTGCCAAAAAGAATAAATTGGACCATCGGTTCCATTAAAAAATGGTATGATGCGCCCCTGCCAAATAAAGGTAATACGTATGATCAGTCGCAAAGATTATCATGGATTTTACGACGCATTGGGAAAGTTCCAAATATTTTGGTTGTATTCCATAATTGTATTTAGTTTTTAAGTTTAAAAACTAATATTACAAAAAAATATACCATTCTTTAGAATTGTTAAATCTAGTAACACAAGAGAATTTACGTTTTTCAAAGAACGGAACCTCGTAAGTGGTTTTTAATACTTATTGTTTAGTTGAAATATAACTTACATTTTTTTAACTTACTTAACTTAGTGTTTATACTCTTCTTTAAAGATGTTGCGAAATACAGATTTTGTTTGACAATTTTTTACAGTTTTAAGAAGCTTTTTCTATTTCCTGAAAATTGCTCATTTTTCAGATAGGAGGTTTTGACTTTATGACCATGTGGTAAACGCAACCAGAATACTTGACAACATAACCTCAAACTTTTTTTACTTGTGATAAGACAAAATGTAAGATGGTATTTGAATGATTATACACATTTATTCCAAGGAATATTAACGACTTTTTTTATCACACCTTGTATACAATATTTAAATGTGTAAGGAATTGGTCAACTTTTATGTTGGAAAAAGGATTATAATTGAAAAGAATTCAACAATTAGAATATCGGTTATCAAATAAAATATTTTTTATTATGCTAGAAAATAAACGGTTTTAAAGATTAACACTAACTTTTACGCATATGTAACAGGCCCTGAAAAATATTCTATCATAAAATTGTCACTTCATACACTTCGGGGTATGAATCGTGCTAACCGAAATTTCTTCAAAATTACCAAAAATGTAGTATATCTGGATTTATAGGACCCGCTGTACTCGCTCTAGTCAGCTTAAAATCAATAGGGTACATCTGTGAGACACCTTGAAAAATATCCAATTACAAAATTGGTCACATGTGTACACTCCGGAGGCTGTATCGTACTATCAACCCGAAATTTCTCCAAAAAGGACCAAAAATGTGACACTTCAGGTACATTAGCACCCGTTGTACTAGCTCTGGTGAAATAAAAATCAATGAGGTTCATCTATTAGACGCTCTAAATATCATTCAATCATAAAATTGGTCACTTGTATACACTCTGGAGGCTGTATTGTGCTAACAAACTGAAAATTCTCCAAATGACAACAATTTGGTACTTCAAGTACCATAGCACTCGTTGTACTGGCTCTAGTGTGCTGCATATCAATTAAGTTGATCTTTGAGACGCCCTGAATAATATCCAATCATGAAATTGGTCACTTGCATATACTTCGGAGACTGCATCGTGCTAACAAACTGAAATTTCTCCAAAAATGACAAAAATGTCATACTAAAAGTACTATAACACTTGTTGTTCTGGCTCTGGTGAGCTGTAAATCAATAGGGTTTATCCATGAGATATCCTGGATAATACTTAATCCTAAAATTGTTGACTTGTTGGATTCCGGAGTATGCATCGTGCTCTGGTAAGCTGATAATCAATAGGGTTCATTTGCAACATGTCATGAACAATAATCAGTCATAAAATTGGTGACTTATTGCACTCCAGAGGCTGTATCGTGCTAACAAGACATGTAACGAAAAGTGGCCAACGACAACGACGACATACACACAGGATTTTTTTTCTCAAAACCGTTTTTTTGTGTTGTTCTTGATGGAAAACGTAAAAATAACTAGAAGAAAATTTCAAAATTCCAATTTTTTTTAGGGTAAACCATATTGGATAGGTTGGGCGGAAAAGTAATAAAATGCCTTGGCAAATAGATTCCTGATTACTACTGGCGACATATCAATGACACTTTTTACAAATATACCTATTTTAGATGTTGACGGATCGCATACATTTGTTTTCATATCTACGTCTCATAGAGGGCGCTAATTACATGGTTTGAACCGAGTAGTTTTCAACATATCTCATTACAGATGAAATTTTTTATTCAAAATTTAAATAAAACTCAAACATCAGTTAATTTTACAAAAGCTGATCTTGATAAAACTCGATACTGTGAGTTACGGGAAATAAAAGCCGACATCATTTAATCGAGGATTTAATAAGAACAAAATAATGAAAAATGTAACAGCGCTACAATTATTACAACCGCCCCGTATCGTTGCCAGATCTAGACTGACTACCACGATCGCATCTATCGTCCACGCACACCAGAATCAAGACAACTCGTGTCGGCCCTCTGTTTATTCTTTAACATTCGGCCATCCTGAAACAGAAAAAGTCCTAATTTTAATCAAGAAATAGTGAGAAATTAATATTCTACGCCTCGAATATATCACCCGATTCAGATTCACAATCTACATAATTCGCCACATGATATGGTCTAAGTGAATCAACCGCCACAGTCGCCCGAAATCGCTTATACCCTCGCCTTTTTTCTTCGGTATAAGAACAATCGGACTAGCGTACGCGGACTCGCTTTCTCGGATAACACCTGACTCTGTAAGTGTCTGGACCTTGTCTCTCACCTGCTCCCGCGCTCTGTACCACCTATATGGCCTGTAATAAATAGGTACATCTGTGGTTAAATGAATTTGCATGCTACCCAAATTGGTCTGTCCCACCTCATCATCGCCCACTAAAAAACATGCAGAAAAATGCTTTAACAATTCAAACAGTCGCCGCTTATGTTGGACTGCTACATCACCGACATTTACACATCCAAATCTAGTTTGTTATTATTAATAGATAGAATTCTTACTTGACAAGAGGTAGTTGCCATCGCCTGCTGAAAATCTCAGCTAGACCAGCACGCCTCTCTCCTGGAAATGAGCCGCCCTTTCTTCCAACTAATCCTCTCTTCGTCCATGTTAACGACATTAAGATGCTCCTGTGGCCCACCTACTAAGCCCGACAGAATTAACACTAGAGATCCCTTCACAGGAAACTCCTTCTTATTCATAGCATATTTCGCCTCGAGTTCAACATCTACCAATTCGACTCTAAGCCTACTCACAGAATTCGGCTCGAGAATCGCGTCCTCCGCCAAAACCACTCTACACCTGGGTGCATCGTATCTGAGTGTGATTTTTCCCAAGAATCCACTAACATTAGGATTCTTGACTAACACCGTCTTGTTGTTACGGACCATCAATGTCACATTGGACCTATTGGTTGTATGTTGACCCAGTAACAACTCGATACGCCCCATATCGCAGTCCGTTACTAACGCCTCAAGAGGAAGTTCGCAGTTCGGCAAAATCTCCTCAGCCGTATTCGCCCAAAGCAGGTAAAGCACTTCCATCAAAGCTACACAAAAGCACACCTTTCCTCTCGGCCTCGATAGTCAGTTCCAACCGCTCTGCTGTTTCCAGGGAGAGAAGGTTTCTCTCACTCCCAGTATCGAGGTATGCTCTCACCTGTTCGCCATTCACTACTACCATTAGTCTAAAGCATGCATCGTTAGGCTCTATAATTAGTTTTACCTGTTGGAATCTCTCTGTGGACGAGTATGGTCGAGGATATTCGGACACCTTGTGATTACTCTCCCCGCATCGGATGCACCGCTCTACCCTTGGTAAGGGACAGTCTCTGCTCACGTGGGTAGTCACCTGCTGACAATTGTAGCATCTAAGGTTCGGATGATTCGCCCGTTTCTACTCCCTCACCCTCGGCACTACAGTGGGGCGAGAAGTCACTGGAGGTTTTCCGCCTCGATACCCATCTAATCTCGCCAGAAAAGAATTGTAAAGCACTTCGGGACTCCTACAATTCGCAGCATATGCATTCGCCTTCAGGTCAGCTGGTAAACCTTCAACAATAAATGATACGGCTTCCTCACCCTTGATTTTGACCCTATCGCATAAGGCCAGTTTAGCATGATAGTAAGTCATCATCGACTCACCTGCTTCCTTCCACCGGCTCATCAGCTCCTCCAACATCTGGTGGAAATCACGCCTCCGGGGAAACGCAGCCCTCAGATTTGCCTTCCATTGCTCCCATTTTAGGTTGTACTCGCTCAACCGGTGGAACCACCTCTTGGCAGAGTCCTGCAGCGTAAACTGTGCCAACGTCATCCAGGTCAAAACGGTCAATCACCTCTGAGCCTAACAACACAGCGCGTCGATTAGTCTGCAGTCCGCCCACAGCACCCTCTAAATCAATACCCCTCGTCCCTCGAGCTAGATGGCCCAGATACATTTGAACCCGAGAACTCCCCAATCACCAGCGATGCCTGCTGCCTGGCCATTATCTCCATGCTTTTGGTCAGACCCCCCCCTCCAACAAAGCCCTGACCAACTCATCTAAGGCAGGTACTGTCGCCCCACCAGTACCGTCCACCTCCCTTCACTCCTGCACAGAGTCTCCTTCCTCCCTAACACCCCTTTGCTCAACAGGTGACCCCAGGAGATCGCCATCGGTATGCAGATCTAATTCATCACCAGATCTCGCCATTTGCTGAAACAAAATATGTCATGAGAGAATATTATTATCCACGTTACCTGCAACCCGAACAGTCGGGGATCTAATAGCTTGGTGCTGCCCGCAACCCAATTAACCAATCTAATCGCTTGACGGCACCCGCAACCCGAACATCAAAGGTCCAATCGCATGATAACACACGCAGTTATATTCGTTCCACATCACGATCTAACCGCTCGATAGTAATCGCAGCCCGACCAGTCGACTATCTAATCGCCTGATGCCGCAACCCGATACTCCGATGATCTAATCGCTTGACTGCATCCGTAACTCGAAATGTCAACGATCTAATCGCATGATACCACGTCCGACCTAATGGTTAACATCCGTAAAATTTCCCGTTTGCCCCCAGAACATATCTACAGCATGCCTTTCTGTAGCTAATACGCTTTGAAAATTACTCTACACCCCTGCTCCCTGAAAATAATTGATAATTTTTGTCCCTAAATATTCACCCATTCAAAATTCATTGAAAATATTTTGTATACCGTTGAAATAGTCAAAATCACCTTTATCGTGTTCATTTGGCAGAAGAAAATATGAATCGGCACTCCTATGACCGATCTTCCGACTATAATTAAAAAATTTGGTCAATACACCAATAACTTTAAAGAAAACACTGTAGATTTTTTTTCATATATATATATATATATATATATATATATATATATATATTGTTATATGTATTATCATTTATTAATGTATGAGTATTATGAGTATTCAATTTTATTTGCCACTTTGCCACACATTGGTTCGTCGATTGTCATGATATATTATTTTCATTTATTTATATTTTTATTATTTATTACGTTTATATTATCATCATTTTACTTGTTGAGCGCCAGATGAAATTAGTCAATCAATTTTGTGTACTCTTATAGTAAGCCAGCTATACTCAGTCTATAAGGATGAAACTCTTAACCATAAACAAGGAATTATGGTGGTTGAGGATACGTCTTTTAAATTTATAAATTAAAAATCGAGAAATAATTTAAATTATAATATAATTAGTAAATAAGATAATAAACAGTCAGATTATTATTTTCCAATAATTTCACAAACAATTAAGCACCTAATGCAACCCTGTATTTTCTGGCAACACGTTATAAAATCAACTAATGTCGATAATAAAGATCTCTTCCTCTATAGTTATTTGGTTTTATGTGTCATAAATATTAACGTAGTTACAAATGAATTATTATTATTTGATTGTAAATAAAATTTCTTAATTGACCAATACAATTATTGTTATGTTTTGAAACACAATTGAAATGATGGCACAAGTTATAAATCGTGAGGTATTCAAGATATATAATGTTTTGATATTGTGGTAAGTACTGATTATTTGATATTAATTTTCTAATATAAGAGATTTTTTATAAATATCCTTTGTATAATTTTTCTAATAGTGATCAAATCTGAAGTTATTGTTTTTACTTTAAATCTAACGATCAATAGTTTTTTAAATTATACTAATATCGTTTAAACAGTTAATGTAAGTGAAAAACTTCACCTTACAGTTCGTACCCACAATTGACTCTTCAGTAAGTATTATTATTCCTGCTTTCTTCTAGTTAAAAATCGGATGTCCTCAAATTTGTACTTCTTGTAACTTCATTTCTTCTCATATATTCCCAGTCACTTTATTTCATTGTCAATTATTGATCCATATCAATTTGTCTTTCCGTACAATAAGACAAGTACTCCTCTCAATCTACAATTCTTTTCTTTATCACAATGTAATTCATAAATATCTTAATTTGGACCTTTCTATCTATATAATTCACTGTCATACATCATTCAAATTTAAATTCTCCTTCTTATAAATTTCAATACTTTTTCTTGTTAAATAATCATAAAGTATTCTTCTCAGCTTCATCTGTCATCAATGTTTATTTTCCTTAGCAACCATCCATGATTTATTATTCCTACTAGATTATTTCATTTAGAGATTAAGTAAGGACTTCGACCACTACTCTTGAACATTTTTAAATTTTCTTATCTAATGATTTTTTTTACAAATTAAAATTACACTGTTAATTATTGGATTAATAATAATTATATCAGTAATATTCATATTCTCTCAACCTCCTCTATAATTAATTTGAGTGGAGTTTTCATTGAATATATCCTTTCAAATCTATCAATTCTTATTTATGTCCAAAATATAAAACACCTCGTCATTGCGACACAGCAAACAAAATAATGTTAAATGATTAAATAAATTTAACTAAAACCCACTTTTGATAAGATACTGCCTCATGTTGCTGAATTATTTAATACATTTCACCTCTATCACAAAAATTACTGTTAAATCCCCGACCGACAACTACTTCCCCATATATGAAAGATTGTGGAATAAACACCTATATTTTGTAGATAAATTGTGTAAACAGCCATATATAACATATATGATATAATATCGCCAATTTATATCAAAAAACATTGACCAAAATATTCATTTATCGCCTGAAGTTTATTTTCAAATCGAAACAAAGCTCAATTTATTTTAAAAGCCAAAACAGAATCAAAACACTAGCTGTGAAGGTCGGATTTATAACCTCATCGCGCCTGACCGTATTATAATAATCGATACTAAATTTCAAAGTGGAAGCACCCATACCACGCAGACCTGAGATACGCCCACATAAGGTCCATTGTCGCTTGCATTAAATTCTTATGACATTATGTAGGCGTCCCGACTAGTGTAAAACCGCACTTTTGCCTAAAATCAATTTGATTTCACCCCTGTAATATTGAAAAGGGTACTTACAATTGATATTCCACCTGTAAATTACTTGATACTCGCCGCAACCTGCTATATTATTGATATCACCCAATAACCAATATTTATGTGTCGGAAATTTCCACCACAACACTCGATTAACACTCCTCTTCAATGTATAACATCCGTAACACACACAAATTAGCACTTGGGCACTATCTCACTTCTGATCTGTCACGGGAAATAAGAGCCTAAATCTTTTAATCGAATCGAAGAACACAATAATATAAAATGTAACAGCGCTAGAATTATTACAACCACCCCGTATCGTTGCCAGATCTAGACTGACTACCACGATCGCCTCTACCGTGAGTACCGTCCACGAACTCCAGAATCACGGGAACTCGTGTCGGCCTTCCGTTTGTTCTTTAATTTGTGTACCGTTTTCGGAAAGCTTTGATTTGAACATTATGAAGTAATAACAAGTTCCGGTAGAAAGTATTTTAAAAAGCAATTACTTGTTTGTGAAAAACCATGTCAACTATCGATAAATCTCAGTTTTATATCGCTAACTCGAAGAAAACCATTATGAGGTTCGCGACGAGCACTAAACGGAAGGCATTTTGAACGCTTCTTCAAACTGATTGAGAATTTAATGATTTTAGTTAAATTGAATTCAATGTCCTTCATGCCATTCTTAATTCAAATATTACCCTAAGTGGTGTTTTTAAATGAAACTCAAGGTCTCTAGTTAATTCCACAATATAATACAAGTTATTGAAAATTCTAAAAAATTGACAATTGTTTCGATAAATCAATATCATCGTCAGAATGACAGAAGTTACATTTCATTTTATGCCTACCTGATGTTTAGTAGTTATATTTTTGGCTAGACCAAGAAGTAACCTAACTTGTGATTGGCTTAATATATGTTTATAGAAAAAGAAGAAGAAGATGTGATATTACAAATATTGAAGCTTAGATATTATTAGCCCTATGGTGATATCCTGGATATCATTTTTCCAATTAAGATCAGTATAACTGTGCAATGATATAGAAAACCAGGAAAACTATATCTGCTGATCGTTACAATTATCACTTAAGAAGACAGTTTATTAGTGGAGAATTCCCTAGATTTAACTGTTCATTGACAACTTCATATTGTGGGTTTCTTAAATGTCTTCTAATTTCCAGTTCTTCAAGGAAATCCAGTTCTTGTTTCTTTTCACAAATATGCAGCACTTCTAGTTCTGTGTTAGGTGTCAATGAATGATTGGTGTCAAGTAGATGTTTTGCGTAGTGGGATTTATCTGGTTGTTTTAATCTGTAAGCTCGTAAGTGCTCACTGTATCGTATTTCAAAATTCCTAAGGGTCTGACCCAAATAGACATTCTGGACATTTGAGTTTATATATACCTGACTTCTTTAATAGTGGTATTTTTGTTTTTACATTTAACAATTTTGTACTAACGTTACTTTCTGTTTTAAAAGAAATTGTTGCATTCGTTGCTGAAGATATTATCTTTGAAATATTATTAGAAATATTTCCTGCATATGTGATGGTTTTATAAGTTTTAATTTCATCAGCTTGTTTAGGATAAATTAGTTGTGATGCCACTTTTTTCTCTTTTTTACTAATTAGTTTATTTATCATATCTAATGGATAACCGTTAGATGTTGCTATTTGTCTAATTGTATTAATCTCTCTATCAAAATTACATTTGTTCATAGGAACTGAAAAAGCTCTATGTATCATTGAATTATATGCTGCTAGTCTGTGTGAGACAGGGTGGTTAGAATTGAATGGAATTGTCACATCAGTCTGTGTTGGTTTTCGGTAAATTGAATAATCAAGTACATTATTAACTCTTTGAATTTTTAAATCAAGAAAATTGATTGAGCTATTTTCTTCAATCTCTAATGTAAATTTAATTTTCGGGTGTAAATTATTGATGTGGTTGAAAAACACATCTAATTGTCGCTCACTACCCATAAAACAAGCTAATATGTCATCCACATATCTATACCAAAATAAAATATTTTTCGAAATATTACTTTCAAAGATCTTTCTTTCTAAATTGTCCATAAAAATGTTTGCTAAAATAGGTGATATAGGGCTTCCCATTGGTAAACCTTCATTTTGAATATATATCTTATTGTCAAAAGTGAAATAATTCTGATTAATGCATACATCAAATAAATAAAGTATATCTGATATTATTCCTGGATTAATATTTTTATCTTCTAGTCATTTTCTTACAAGTATTAGACATTCTTTAGGAGGAATTTTAGTAAACATATTAGTTACATCGAACAATATGAGTTTATAGTTATCTTGCAAGTGGATTGATTTCAACTTTTTGATTAGTTCTATTGAATTTCTAATTGAGTACTGAGATTCATATCCGTAAGTATTGAGTATATTGTTGAGCTTTTTTGCCAATATATTATTAGGAGCATTAACATAAGAGACTACAGGTCTAATTGGTTTCGTTATTTTATGTAATTTAACTGTTCCATATAATTGTGGACAATGAGGATTCTTATGTATGATAGACCTCTTTTCGTAATCATTTAAAAGATAATTTGAGTTATTAACAATATACCTTACATTATTAGAAAACTTCTTTGTTGGGTCTGCTCTAAGAACTTTTACATCGCTGGATTCTATAAAGTTATATACTTTGGAATTGTAATTTTCAGTCGTCAAAATGACAGTAGCATTCCCCTTATCGGATTTTGTAACTGTTAGGTTATTGTTCTCTATCTTCTCTTTTATTGCGTTTAAAACTGAAAACTGAAATGTCATTTTTTGTTTGACGTTTAACTTTTGAAGGTTCAATATTTTTGATTAAATTGGCAATTTTTAATTTCTCATAAAGAAAATTATTTGAATAAAATTTTAAAGCTATTTCTGACTCTGTAGCTAAAATTTGTTTAATATTATTCGTAAATTTAGGTGGTATGCTGTACTTTAAACCTTTATTTAAAAATTCTATTTCACTATTTGTAAAATTAGTGTCTGAAAGGTTTTCAAATCGTGGTGCAAAGTGTGTTGGTATGTAGGTACTTACAGTTTCATGATGTTTTGAGTATTGAATTTTATGTTGTGTGTGTTCAAGATTCTGTAGCTTCTTTTCTTGTTTCTTAAATTTCATATGCTTCATAGTGCTGATATTTTCTCTAATTTTGTCATCCAAACAGTCAAATTCTACTGGATGTAATTGGAATGTGAGTTCTGAATGTACAACTTTTATGTAGTTGTCTAAGGAGTCTCTAACTTTGAACCATTTCTTACATTCAGATTTTATCCAAACTCGTTGAGCACATTTCATAGCTTTTTGTGCTTGTGGTGTTTTAGTGTGACATTTTATATTCACATAATTTGGTATTACCTTTTTTCTAAGGCATTCTTGGTTGAACCAAATGTTTTGTGATGCTTTGTAACGTTTTTGTAGTAACTTCTGGTACAGTCGGGTCAAATCTTCTCTCGAAGATTTTTTAATGAAATTGACTGTCTCGACCCTTACTTCGTGGAATATGCTCATATTAGTGTTTTTAAATGAAACTCAAGGTCTCTAGTTAATTCCACAATATAATATAAGTTATTGAAAATTCTAAAAAATTTCAATTTCATTACCCTAAGTGTTAGAATAATGTTATTGTTCTTGGCTTTTGATAAATATGTCCGTAAATAGTAATTAAAATACTTTACGATGAAACAAAACAATATAATTTGTTTAAAACTTCATTTATTGGAACTAATGCTCAATTTAAACTGGTTGACGCGTTTCACTAACACAGTAGCTTTGTCAAAACGAATGAAGGTATAATATAAAAATGTTCCAATATATATATATATATATATATATATATATATATATATATATATATATATATATAATATATATAATATATATATATATAACAACTGTATACTGAAATTCCCTCACAGTATACAGTTGTTACGCCTCCCCAAATAAAGAAATAGACGACCTTGAGAGAACCTTAACAGAAATAGGAATTCATCTCAGAAGGCATAAAGAAAAAAGTATTATAGTAGGAGACTTCAATGGAAAATCTGCACAATGGGGAATGAGGAATACAGATAAAAGGGGAGAAGCCCTAGTGGAATGGATGGCAGAAAACGACCTTGTCTGTCAAAACCATGGAGATAGACCTACATTCCAGAGAAACCAAAGTTCGTCAATCATCGACATAACGCTATCAACCAATGATATTGTAATAAAAAATTGGTATGTGAGTGACAGAGAGACCCTTAGCGATCATAACTACATTTTGTTTGAGGTACATGAGAACAGAAAATCGGACAAACTAAGTGAGAAAGTAGTCGACAGTGGGTGGAATATGAGGAAGCTAGATACTGCAAGCCTAAGCCAAATAGTTTCTAATATTTCAGTAAATGCACCTACACCAGATTCAAAAAGTTTTTATGAATTACTCGCGAACATATGCAATGCCTCGATGCCAAAAAGAAAGAGCCACCCAAGAGGTAATCCGGTATATTGGAGGTCGCAGGAAATCGCATACCTCAGAAAGGAATGCACCAGAAAAAGAAGAATCTGCACAAGAAACAACAGAAGATATGAACCAGAAGTGAAACAACAGTTACAAGATAAGTACAAAGAATCCAAAAAACAGTTGAGAAATGCTATAAAAAAAAGCCAAGCAGGTCTGCTGGAACAATATCTGTGCAGGTATAAACTCCGATATATGGGGCAATGGATATAAAATAGCTATGAAGAGGATCATTGGCTACCCTCCGAAACCCCAACTAGCGGCAGATACTATACATAAAGTGGTAAGGCACCTCTTTCCGATACATGAGGAGGTACATTTCGAATGTAGAAAAACCCCTTACTCCCTAGATTTTACGGAGGAAGAACTGAAAATGGCAAATCAGAAGCTAAAAACAAACAAGGCACCAGGTCCAGGAAATATCCCTGCAGAAATTCTGAAATACCTCATTGACAGCAAGACGGACTTTGTTCTAAGATTCTACAACTCACTTGGCGATACAAAATACTTTCCGAAAGAATGGAAGCAGGCGAGACTGGTACTGCTTGACAAAGGTAAAAAAGCACCAGAGGACCCTTCTTCATATCGACCCGTATGTCTCTTAGATGTGGAAGGAAAAGTTTTTGAACACATAATTTTGGCTAGACTTAAGAAGGAACTGGAACGTACAGGCGGCCTTGCTGAAAGACAGTACGGCTTCAGGGAAAAAAGGCAAACCGTAGATGCATCATAGACGTCATAAAAATTGCAAAACAGGCTTGGGATTTCTCTCCACAAAATAGAAAAATATGCGCTGTGATAACTTTAGACGTAAGGAATGCCTTTAATAGTGCTGCCTGACAGATAATCTTAAATAAGCTAAGAAATAGAGGAATTAATGAAGACCTACTTGCGTTGATAGCATCATACCTCTCCGAACAAGAAATCATAATCGGATATGAGGGCATTGAGGAAAATATAGAAATAAGTAGCGGTGTTCCGCAGGGTTCGGTTCTTGGCCCTACACTTTGGAATATACTATACGATGATCTGCTTACGATGGACTTGCCAAGTCACCCTTATAGGCTTCGCTGATGACATAGCAATGGTGATTGTGGATAAACAAGAGAAAGGCCTTATGGAAAAAGCAAATCTGGGAATTCTGATGGTGTCAAATTGGATGGAGAATAACTCTCTCAGTCTAGCACCGGAGAAAACAGAAGCTGTGCTGCTTACTGGAAGAACTCGAGTGAGTCCCGTATCTTTCAACATTCATGGAAATGAAATCACTCCAAAGGGGTCGGTGAAATATCTAGGTGTATGGTTGGATCCAAAGCTTTCATTCTCAGAACATATACATCGTACGATTGAGAAAGTGGAGAAAACAGTATCTGCCTTGTCCAGTCTTATGCCCAATGTGGGAGGCCCAAAAGCTTCAAAAAGGCGAATCTTAGCTTCTGTGGCTCAATCTCAGATCCTCTATGCCGCCCCAGCGTGGTGCGCGGTTATGTATAATAAAAGACTTAAAAGAAAACTAGTTAGCATACAGAGGCGGATGTCGATCAGAGTGGCTAGTGCGTATAGGACAATATCTGCTGAAGCAGTGGGAGTGATAGCTGGTATCCCCCCCATTGACCTCTTGATTGAAGAAAGAAAGGCGATTTACGAGGGAGTGGACCGAAACGTTGCACGTACATCCTTGAAGACATGTTGGCAAGAGCGCTGGAAAACTAGTACGAAGGGACGATGGACTTACAAAATAATTCCAGATATCGAAGAGTGGATAAACGGATTCTGTGGCGAAGTCGATTACTTTCTGACGCAAGCAATCTCAGGGCACGGTTGCTTCAAGTCATTCCTTTACAAGAGGAAGAAATCGGACACTGATCGCTGTCAGTACTGTAAGAACGTGGACGACGTAGAGCACACGTTGTTCCTTTGTCCCAGATGGGAAGAGATCAGAGCAGGGTACCAAGAAGAGAGAAATAACTTGTTTACCATTGAAAAGTTTTCAAGAGACTTAGTTGACGGTGAAAATACAAGGAAAAGTTCATATAAAGTAGTAAGAACAATTATCGAGATCAAGGAAAAAGAGATGTACTCAGTGAGCTGAACAGCATACCTGCCACCACATCGAAGTAATGCGAGAGCGGTTCCAATGTGGTGTGTCAGAGAAAACGGGGAGAGGTTTTTAGTCGGTAAGAATCCGACACTACCAGCAACAACATCACTGGTGTCTTATGTAAGATTTTCCTCTCCATTGAAAAAAAAAAA
Source organism: Galeruca laticollis (assembly GCA_963921935.1). NCBI lineage: Eukaryota > Metazoa > Arthropoda > Insecta > Coleoptera > Chrysomelidae > Galeruca > Galeruca laticollis. The sequence continues at coordinate 260,389,244 of OY998175.1, forward strand.
TATATATATATATATATATATATATAGTGCATAAACACAGAATTCTATTTACTGATTTTAACAAAGGTATTGAACGAAATTACCTGGAGATTCATTCACTACAAACATTCCTAAGCTATCTTCTAGGTGAAAAGGTTTAATAAAGGAGAGTGATTGATATCTATTTGGTCGTTAAGAAGATGACCTGAATATATTTTTTGTTAATCTCAAGGGCCTCCAATAAATGTGAACTAAAGGATTTACCGAGTACATGGAGAATCTCAAAATATAGGTCGGAAATGTGTTGGTTTTCTAATAAATGATTTGAATAGTTAGAATCTAATTTTTTGTTGTTATAGCTACGTTTGTATTCCGAAATTCTGGTTTTAGAATTTCTAAAAGTTCTACCGATATAAATTTTATCACAGTTGTCATTACTAGATTTCAATTTATAAACTCCTGATAAGTTTAATTTTGAATATTTAGATTTATCACTTTTATTGAGTGGATGAATTGTAATCAGTTTTAAAGGAAATATTCATGTCTAAAGTTTCTAAAAATGATTTAATTTTTGAGGATTGTGTTCCAAAGTATATGTTAAGCTTTTAAATTGTTTATTATTATTTTTATCAGAAGGGAATACTTGTTCTATAGTCTGTTTTTTCATCTTTTTATTTATGATATTGTCAATTAAACTTGGATCTTAATTATTATTAACTGCTATTTGTTTTATGATATTCAACTCTTTGTTATAATTAATAATATTTAATGGAACTGTTAAGAGTCTGTATGTCATACTATTGAAAGCTGCTAGTTTATCACTGAATGGGTGGTGCGAACTACTATCAATTGTAATATCTGTATGTGATGGTTTATGGAATATAGAAAAAGCATGTTTATTATTTATATTTGAAATTGTGAGGTCTAAAAAGTTTATAGACTTATTTTGTTCAAGCTCTACGGTAAATTTGACATTATTGTGAATTGAGTTGATGTAAGTAATGAAGCTCTCCAGTTGTCTATTTGTACCAATGAAGCTAGCTGAAATGTCGTCCACATATCGGTGCCAGTACATACATTTTTTACTAAGGGGGTGTTCATAAATTAATTTTTTTTATATTATCCATGAAAATTTCTGCTCGTAGGGGGCTGAGGGGTTTACCCATAATCAAACCGTCTTTACTGCTATAAACCTCTCCATTGAAATGAAAATAATTTTGATTCAAACACACTTTCAATAAAGTGATGATATCATAAAGAATCATAGGATTAACATTATTATATGTGAGCCAGTTATCAACAAGAGTTATGGATTCTTTAGGAGGTATACTAGGGAATGGGCTTGATACATCGAACGATATGAATTTGGATTTATGGGGTAGTATTATATCTCGGTTGTTATTAATTATTTCCGTTGAGTCTTTAACTGAAAATCGAGGTTTGAATGAACAATATTTAGAAATGGGATCTATGAGCATCTTTGAAATTTTGTATTTCCTTCTGATATAAATAATAATAAACAATTTAAAAGCTTAACATATACTTTGGAACACCATCCTTAAGAATTGAATCATTTTTAGAAACTTTAGACATAAATTTTTCCTTTAAAACTGATTAAAATGTATCCAAACTCATTATAAATAATGAATCCAAATCTTCAAAATTAAACAAATCGGGAGTTTATAAATTGAAATGTGGTAATGACAACTGTGATGAAATTTATATCGGTAGAACTTTTAGAAATTTTAAAACTAGAATTTCGGAACACAAACGTAGCTATGATAACAAAAAATTAGATTCTAACTATTCAAATCATTTATTAGAAAACCATCACATTTTCAACCCAAATTATTAAATTCTCCATGTAGTCGGCAAATCTTTTAGTTTAAATTTATTAGAGGCCTTTGAGATTAACAAATATAAATATTCAGGTAATCTTATTACGATCAAATAGATATTAATCACTCTCCTTCAATAAACCTTTTTACCTAGAATATAGCTTAGGAATGTTTGTAGTGAATGAATTTCCAGGTAACTTCTTTTATTACCTTTGTTAAAATTAGTAAATATAATTCTGTATTTATGCACTATATATATTAAAAACATTTTCATATTATACCTTCATTCGTTTTTACAAAGCTACTGTGTTAGTGAAACGCGTCAACCAATTTAAATTGAACATTAATTCAAATAAATGAATTTTTAAACAAATTATATTGTTTCATTTCATCGTTCAGTATGGATCTTAAAATTATTGACCTTTACAACGACGTCATTACTATCTGATAACATAACCGGCATAATTATTAAGTGGCATCTCTTTCTATTTATAGTGAAGAACAGAACAAAATAATTTGACATTTGTCGGTTATGTTATCAGATAATAATGACGTCAGGATAAAGGTCAATAATTTTAAGTCTATATCAACATAAGTAATTAATGTTTGGTGTCAAATTGAATGTTGTTCGAGTTCAAGTGGAATTAGGGGTAAAAAATTCACCTCAAAAAACTTTGTTCAAAACTACTCGGTACGCACCGTGTAACTAGCGTCTTTTGTGAGAAGCTTATAATATAAAAACCAATTTGCGATTAAAATGTCGCCAGTAGTTTCGACATAATCGTAAAATAGTGTTTGTTAATGGGTGAACCCAACTTATTTTGCAGTGTTCTACCTATCCTAGCAAGGGGGCCACCTTTTTTGAAACACGCTATATGTTTGTAACACAATGTATTACACGTTTCTTGTTTTTATGTAATATGTAGGTATAAAAATGTACATTATCTTTTTTGTTTTCTGTGCAATATATGAATTTTCATCATTGTTTGTTCTTTAAATTATATATATTATACGTAAACACACATAAAGGTACACATTTGTTTTCTTATGACTAAAAAAATTATTTTTCTATACCAAAGTACGGCGTTCCGATTGGTTTCATTGTATTGGATAAGTGGGTGCCGAGATCGCGGTCGAAAATGACTGTTGAGTGCCGAGATCGATGACGGAGCTAAACCCAGCCAAAAACGTGATCATGAATGGCAATTGTTAAGTGATAGATATAAGATAAATATTATATAAAGAGTAGCAAGATACACTAAATATGAATATATCGTAGATCAATACAAATTAATGCCCTATTGCGTTTGGGACATTGTTGTAAATTCTGAAAATTCCTAGGTATTCTGATTTGTTTTTCTTCGCTTTGATGTGTAGCATGATAAAAATAAAATGCTTCCTTATTGTATTATAACTCACGGAGGTGGGATAATTCGGTTAATCCACCCAAAGAGTATGCAACTTTATACACACTTCTGTATAGTTGGTTGCATAAGGAAATTAACTACGGGTTTTAAAATCAATTATGCATATCCTGGAATGATGGGATTTGAATTATTAAATGGGTGTCCAGAGTTATATTTTTATTGATATTTTTCATGTGATTTATCTAATCCACGAGTATTTTATCATTTTATGTGAGGATTTAATTTGATTGTCAGTGATAATACTGATCGAAGATGTCAAAAGTAACTGGACGATGCATTGGAAGCACTTGTCTGATACTTTTCCAGTTGTGAGCTCGAGTTTCGAGTACGACAAGTCGGAAGTATAGAGAATGGACGGTGGAACATGGTTTATACCATCTACCTTCAGGACTATCGTGGTGAAAAGCCCTTTATTTTCACACTTGGCCCCAATTTCTTTTTAGGGTTTTTCTGTACAGCATAGTTTTTTACATAAATTATTTTACACATACTTTTTGCCAAGTGGATATGGTTTAAACAGTTTTTTATGGGTGATGGTAATCGATGATAGATAGGATGATCATGTCAAGATTTTTAGAAGCCACAAATTTTGGATGTTTCCTGTATGGGATATATTTTCGTAGATATAGCTGACAGACTATAGCACTTCGTTCATGGTAGTGGAGACGTGTCGTATCTCGCATGGCGTTAGCGTTACAGAGCGACAAGAGCTCGTGATGGCGTTTTACTTCAAGGGACAATGCTGGACTCATGTTTGTTGTTGACAATTGCGGAATGATTATATTATGGACAACGATTCTTAACCGGATGGCTGAATCTTGTTCCACAAGTCAGATATGGCTTGTCAATTAAGCCAATTGACGTTTAATAGTTTGGACACTAACAGCAAGTAACAATTAAAGTTTTACTCGTTCTCATCTGAACTTTACGCAAATTATTCATTTTGTAATTTCATGTTTTAACGATCAACGACACATTAACTTTTATATTACAATATTTAATAACTTCACATTCTTATATAGACGTATATCAATTCACAATTTTATTATTACATTCTTTCAACATTGTTAAGTCGAAATATTAACTTTATTATCACATATCGCCCTGAAATTACATTTCAGCTTAATCTTACTACATAAGAGACACTCTTGATCTATTTGGTAACATCTTGTTAATTATTACAATTTGTAAGGCTGTAACTGGTATACCATTTAAATGTTACTAAAGATTTAGTGTATTGTACATGATGATCTCAGATAGTTGATAACGTTAGAAACTGTTAAACCTTTTAAATTATCCAAATATTGATAGCTGATTATCAGTTCATAATTAGAGTCGGTTACCTTATATTTGTTATTGAGACAGGTTATTGCACCATCTGTTCAAGGTACCATTGAATTTAATTAAACTGTTCCATTGGCAATAGAATGTGTTTTATTTGATTCACAAACGTGAGGGAAAAACAATATAGATAACATATTCGAAAAGTTATAATAGCTAATTTATTCACTATTGGTTTCTTGATTATTCAGTAAGAGTTCAGAGTTTCCAAAAATTTCCTAACCTTCCCATTTCACACGAGCAAAATCCTAGTGTTACCTGAATATCGTAGATTATATCTAAGTTACTTTCGCTTGGCACTTGACCTACGATATACTCTTGTTCAAATAATCTTGCTATTTTTTATACATATAAGTATCTTATACCTATCACTTTATAAAATAGTGTTAAATAATGTTTAAACATTGCTTCTGAGGTCATTATTTCCATATAAAATCACGCTTTTAGCTGGGTTTAGTTCCGTCATTGATCTCAAATAACTAGTCTCATTTCGTAATATTGCTTATAAGTAGTACTTTGATTTGCTCCGAATCACAATAACGCTCACTTGAGTGATTCATAGAGCTAGCTACCTCTTCTCTATATTTATGATACATTCAAGATATTCAGCACAAAATTGAAAAAACCGCTAAAGGGAAACATGTCAATTATTTTTCTAGTGAGTTTTTACCTCTTACTCATGATTAGTTTGAGCGTCGGTATGTAGCATAGACCCAGGTCTGTGGTATGTGGTCATCTCAAAAATATTGGTTTTTCTCAGTCAGATTATTCTAGTTATTTATCACCGTCTTTACTTCAATGTAATATTTCAAAAATGAACAAGTAGGAAAGCGACAAATTATGTAGTATATGTGAGCTACTAAATAATAATTTAAAATCAATAAACATTTAAATTACTAAATTTAACTAACTCTTTCACCTCAGAACCATCTGTTAAATAACAACAAGATGACGACAGGCATTTTAATCCCCATTTACTTTTACCTATTACTTGCTACATAATTGTTTTCAGTGGACAAGACTTTTTAATAATTTTTTGTATGACACTCCAATTTTCCTTTGAACTAATAATTTTTGCTACCAATGATTCAGGTCGTATAACTTCTTCCAGCTGAATTTCCACTCGTGTTCTTCTATGTAGCCATCTGTCTCATTTGAAGATAACATATTCTGTCTTCCAAATCGCCGCAATATCTGCATCTATCCGTTTATGATAGTTCCATCCTTTTGAGATAACTTTAGAAAAAGCCATGACCCGTAAGAGCATGCGTCAACCAGTAAGCATACAATGTTCACAGTATACCCATGCTGAAATGTATCATGATTTTCTCAGTCCATTGGCCAATCGTACTATTTTCTTCCCACTTCCGCTGCCATTCTTGCATTGTATTTTGTCCCTTCTTAATGGCCTCGTTATGTTCGTTTCGGCAGTAGTGCATTTCTTTCCTTTCTAGGATCATACATTCAATTGGAAGGATTCCTGTTATGTCGTTGTCGATTTCGTTGCCATCGAAATGGTTTTATTTGCACACGCCATCCTTGCAATATCTTTCGTTGCGCTCTGCTTAACATTACGTCTTATTTGTTTATTGTGACTACAGAGATCCACACTAGTACGGCATAGAGGATAATATTGTGTGAAATTTCACATGACACCTCCCTTTTCGCAAAGGATTGTCCATTTTCATTGTCAATACGGCAACTTTCTTCTCCACCTTCTTCATCAACTTTTATCCATGTTCCCCGAAGCCTCCCCTATTATCTAGGTATACTCCAAAGTATCTTACTTTCTTTATGGGTTCAACATTCACTCTGTATATATTGAACACAATTGCCTGTCTATTCATTCCTCCTTTTAGAAGTATCGCCTCCATATTACACAGTGCCAAGTATAGTCTATTACCTGTCATCCATCTATTGATCCTGCGGAGATACTCATATTTCAAAAATATCAAACTTTCTCTATTAATCGCTGCTACCATCAATTCCAAGTCATCGGTAATTGCAATTGTCATTCCTGAATTGGTCAATGGTACCCTCAGGAATCCATTAAAGAGGATTGTAGGGTTTAGGACATATCCCTGAGGGACCCCACTGCATAATATATCAAGTTTCATTCGTTTAACGTATTCCACATCCCAGTTTTTGAAACATTTAGACCGTTTATTAATAAGGTATTTTTTTTTAATTCCATCAGATTGTGTGTGGAAGCATTTTTGACATCGAAAAGGATTAATACGCACCATTTCTCCTTTGTCTTTTAGATTTCCTAGTGTACACGTTCGATTGTTTGAATTGTTGATCTGTCCTTTCGGAAGCCATATTGGTTATCATATAAATTCCTCTGTTTCTCTAATTCCTTGTTCAGTCGTTCCCTGATCAGTACTTCGTAGAGTTTACTGATAGTGTTTAGAAGACAAATCTGTCTAAATGACTTCGGGTCTTGGAGAGTTTTTCCACTTTCTGGTAATAATTTTGCCACTCTCTTTCCATTTGGAAACTCCCGTTGTTTTGAAAGCTGGTTCAATATAGTTAAGATCCACTCAGGCCAGTTTATAACGATGTCCTTCATTATCTCAGTCGGTATTTCATCTTTTCCCTGCGCTTTTCCCACTCCATTTCTTTTTTAACGTCTGGGTGAATTTCAAAAGGTAGCCCCGTACATCAAGGTATTTGTGACAATACTGTATCATTTTCTTCAGATGTTGTCCTCTGGTTCATTGCACAGTTCCTTCCAAAGTGTTCTCTTAGAAATCCTGATCAATCTATGTTCATTAAAGTTTCTGCTGGCTTCTAGAATCTCATCTTCACTTGTATTCCATTTTGAGATCAGTCGTGAGAGCTTTCTCCTGATATTATTGCAACATAATGAAGTTCATTAAGATACAGATTTTCATTACGATACAGATTTTTGAGCCAAAAGAATCAAGTTATTTTTTAGTAAAGTCGGACCTTATTTGATAATTCTCAATTAATATTATCAAAAGTACTTATATCTAAAATTAATTGACAGTTTATTTTGAAGAATTACGAGAGAATAATTATTTTTTTAAATGGAACTAACTGTTTCTAGATAATTCCACTGGGCAAGGATTCGAGGGCTTGGGGAGGAATTTCTTATTTGGAGTGAACTATAAATTTTTTTATTTCCCTCCTTCACTCTCAGGTACCTTGCAGAATACCTCCGTTGACTGTATCTTGGAAATACTAGCTTCGAGTAGCTAATTCACTTCCGTTGGTAACTAATTTATTGTAGATATAACTCTATTCATAAATTATTTTGTTATTAACAATGTTCCTAGATGAGGATGAGGAATTTAAACTCAACTAACAATTTAATGCGTATAATGATAACTTGTAAATATTACATTGACGGACGATAAACTCTACACAGCACTTACTACGTTTTTGAAAAAAGGGGAATTATTCGAGAAATCTATGCCTACTCGGCAAATAATATTTTTATAATCTGCTTTCGAGGAGGTTTCTTATGAGACTCTTCAAAACTGATTTTCGGAGAGGTAAAAACGATATCCCGAGTCTCTACGCAATATATTGCTGATACATTTTTTTTTAGGCGATGAGGTGATGTGTGCAAGCCAATAGATATTTTATAAACATATTAATGAGATTTATTCATGGTTTTTTCTCTCTTCGGATTTGCTAATGAATGTACTTTCCTTGAACATTCGTTGTAAGAGGGAAAGTACAGGGGCATTTAATGGTTATTTCGAGCCAGGATCTACTTGGCACCACGAGAGGGTAATAAATTTGCTTGCGAGGCTCTAGCAACCTTTGGACAGAACCGAAAAAGGGAAGCCACTACTACTCAAAAATTGTTATGACTTTGGCGATAGATAGGAGTTTTTTTATGTGTTGTTGGCACTAATTAATAAGGAATAACAAAGCGGTTGCTGACTAGAAATTGAAGTTAAAACTGTATTGATCTTTTTATGATAATATTTAGATTTTACAGATAGAATATTTAAATTAATCATTCGAGTTACAATAACTAACTGCGAAGAATTCTCAAGAATTCTGAACATCTTGCCCGGCTTTATACACACAAAAGAATGATTTCAAATTAATATTGGAACTTCACTGCATTCACCAATTTAAAATTTGCCCTTCTATTTAAGTGACAGATAAAAATGCTTTCCATCAAGAGTAAACAATGACTACCTGAGACCATGGGATATCTGTGATCCACATTTACTGAAATTGAATTTCAAAATGATTGATAATATTAATAATTGACAATCTAAAATAAAGGTTATGACCCTGTGTCTTATTTTAACAGATAAACAAAACAGAAAAACAATTGGTACGCCAATTTGTATGATTGAACTAACTTATTAGTAAAGTGATGAAAAGACACTGATGTTGTGATATATTCAATTGATATTTAGTTTCGATCATATGGAAGAGGAGATATTTTCACCATGGGTCGTATGTAGATACCATCTTTGGTTTCTACTTTTACCTATCTGACATTTTCGTCTTTTCCGACAAATGTTTGTATAACGCGAGTTAGTGGCCAGCTCAGTGTTGGAGTTTCTTGGTCAAGAACTAAGACAAGATCACCCTCCCCGATATTAGATTTTGTTTTCAACCATTTAGGACGATTCTGAAGCCGATGTAGATAAGCTGTTTTCCATTGCTCCCAGAAACTTGGCTGGACCTTAGTACAATGTTGCCAAAATGATAATCTGTTTGTGGAAATTTATGATACATCTGCCTGCGGATGAGCAGTTAATGGAGACCCGATTAGAAAATAACCAGGTGTTAGTGGATTTAGATCAGTTGGGTCATTAGACAAAGGATATAATGGACGTGAGTTCAAGATTGCTCCAATTTGAGCGAAGATGGTTGACATTTGCTGGAAAGTTAAAGTAGAATTGCCTACAAGGCGGACTAAATGGTATTTGGCACTGTTGATGGCGGCTTCCCAACCCCAGTGAGGAGCACGTGGTGGCATATTTTGCCATTGAGATTTGGTAGCCGAAAGATAGTCTTTGTTGGAGTTGAGATTTGCTTGGTTAGACGGGAAATAATGTACTTTTTTGAGCTCATTTTTGTCTCCTAGGAAATTGGTTGCGTTATCGCTGGATATGACTGAGGGACATACACGACGAGCTATAAATCGTTTTAGGGTTGCTAAAAATGCTTCTGTGGATAGATCTGACACTAATTCGAGGTGGACTGCTTTGGTTACCATGCATACAAACAAAGATAGATAACATTTTGTGATAGGTGCTTTCCGAAGAGTTGAAGACTTCATGAGAAATGGACCTCCAAAATAAATTCCGACTTTTTGGAAAGGCCTAGCAATGGAAGGTTCGATACGAAGGTAAATATGCCATAATTTGCTCATTTGACTGAGCACTGAACCGATGACAAGTGATACACTTAAAAATAATGCGTTTTACTTCACGCAAACCAATCAATGGCCAATAACGTAGACTAAAATTTGATAATGTGTTTTGTGGCCCACAATGGCCTAACCGACGGTGCTCTAAATTCAACAGAAGGGTAACAATATGACACTTAGATGGTAGAAGCAATGGATGTTTTTGAGAATAAGGTATGGGTGCATGAGACAACCGACCATCCACCTTTAAAAGTCCATCTTGATCTAAGAATGGCTTTAACGACAGTAACTGTTTGTGTTTAAAAGTCTATTGATTTTCCATGCGTTGAATTCCAATCGAGAAGTATTGCGATTGTATATTGTTTATGATTGAATTATGAGCGTTGCTCAATTCTTGAGGAGACAGATTTTCTGTGAATTTACTAAGACATTTTTCTGAGGGTAGGTTGTTTTTGTGACTAACTTTAAACTAAACATTATTCACGAATCTTAGAATGCAAGCTACTACTCTTTGTAGCTTCAGAAAATATGAAAACTTATTAAAGATAGTTGACCAAAAATCTTCTTTTTGAAGAACGACAGACAAAGAAGTTTTCATAGATTCGGGTAACGAATTAACAAACGAAAAGGTGTCAATTTGATCAAACTTTATAGTAGAATTAAAAAATATTTTTGGACCATGAAACCAAAAACCCTGGGTCCTAATAGTTTGTAAATCGAAAATCACATCTTTGATTTGAGATTGAGATGGAAAATTCGAATGAGGAGTATTTGAACAAAATTTATGCAATCTCAACCCTGAAGATTTCAATATTGATGTGAGCTGTGTGTAGAGGAGATCTAGATCCGAAATAGAATTTACACTTGATAACACATCATCCACATATGTTTGATAGAGTAATGCATCTGAGACCAAGATTTTTGTTCAAGATTGTAAAATCTTGAAATTTATTTGTTAAGATACTTTTAAAATATGTGAGACATTTGTATGCCTCCCTTTTTTTATTGCATATATTTAAGGCGTCAATTCATTTTAGTTAATAGCTTTGTAGAAATATGTTGCAGAATTGATAACATCTTTATATTGTTGTAAGTTCAAAGGATAATTCCATTGTATTTTCAAAATACTTTAAAATATCAAGTTTTCCAACAATGATTGTAAATTGTTTTGTATGGGCATATGCATAGCACCTTTTTTGAAAGTCGACACCTTGATGCATTGTCCTATTGTTAAGAAGTTAGGAAAAAAGCACGTTTCACCCTAATATATATGGTATTATAAAAACCCTAAATTTAGTGTCAATTCTGCATGAATTTTATGGTAGAGGTTCGGAAGACATGAGAGACATTCTTGAATTACATTTCTAAGTAAGAAGGTTACAATGCTATTGTAGCATTCCATAGAAACTTAACTTACTATTGGCGGCACCCATAGCTGATTCTTGTCTGGGAACCCGACAAGTCAAATGATACTGGCCAATAGGAAATATTTATTTTCGTTTGGTCAACCCAATCCACGTGTAAACACGCCCCTCGCAGATTTCTACTTAACACGTCTTACAACGTGAAGAAATTAGTTACTTCTCACTCATCGAATCGAGCGCAACGCTCAACAGCAAAGTTAGTTTTCAACTCTTCGAATCGAGCTCAACGCTCAACATCAAAGTTACTTCTCACTCATCGAATCGAGCGCAACGCTCAACAGCAAAGTTAGTTTTTAACTCATCGAATCGAGCGCAATGCTCAACAGCAAAGTTAGTTTTATCACACTCATCGAATCGAGCGCAATGCTCAGCAACGGAGTTATTTTTTAACTCATTGAAACGAGCGCAAGGCTCAACAACAAAGTTAGTTCTACACTTCTAGACGCAAGTTTTACATTCATCGACGCGAGTTTTACACACTCATCGAATCGAGTTCAACGCTCAATAACAAAGTAAGTTTATAACTCATCAAATCGAAACATAAAGTGTCTTCCGATCTGAAACCACAGAAATTCAGCGTTCACAACTCAACTTTGAACCATTTTGTAAATTTGTACATAATAAATTATTAATTTCGACATTAACTTTGTGAAATTAAGATTATTTATTTGGTTGAATGTCCACGCCACGAAGTTCAACTAGAAATATAATCAAAAACAATTTGATTACTGTTACGCTCTGCTATGTCCTTCAATACACGACATGCTAGGAAAGGAGCATTTTCCAATCCAAAAGAAACACAAGTTAATTCGATGTATGACAAAGGTTCAGAAGGAGAATTTCTCCACAAGACATTTTGTAAGAAATTGTGAGTTGGGTTCATTTGAATTTGACGATAAATTTTTCCAATGTCAGCCGTGAGAACATATTTAAAAGATCTGAAACGACACAAAGTGTCAAATAATTCTGGCTGCACTCTGCCACCAGTAAGAAGAATGTCATTTAATGACACATATGAAGTAGTTTTAGATGAAAAATCAAAAACAACTCTTAATTTGGTAAATACGCTGCTTTCACGAATAACAGGCAGGTGAGGTACAAAATATTTATTCTCATTATTTTCATTGGTAAGAGACAAGGACGCCCATGATTAAAAGATATATATTCATCTATGATTGTTTTAAATGAAGCTCAGGATTTTTAGTTAATTCCACAATATAATAAAATTTATTGAAAATTTTAAAAAATTGATAATTGTTTCGATAAATCAATATCATCGAAACAATTGTCAATTTTTAGAATTTTCAATAACTTTTATTATATTGTGGAATTAACTAGAAGCCGTGAGTTTCATTCAAAACAATAATATGAGCATATTTTACGAAGTAAGGTTCGAGACAGTTAATTTCATTCATCTATGAATTTTTTATAATTTTCAAATAATGCTGGATCTCGTTGAAATTTCTTTTAAGGAGAAAAAAAATTATGTTTTGCTTTTAAAAATGAGTCACCTAGTTTTTTATAGGTTTGAGGTTCGATTAGGGAAAGATCAACTACCCAACGGTAGTTTTTTTGTGGTTGAAAAAAATGTTTTCTTCGGCTAGAATTTCATCTTCTGATGCGATATGATATGTCAGGAGCTATTCCTGAGTCCAGAATCGTTCTAATATATTATCTAGAGATATGGTTGAGCACAATGATATAAATTGATGAGAGTTTGAATTATTAAATTCTTCTACGATTGAGATAGATTTAGATTGAGATATATGATTTATATTTGATAAGATTTGGTGTGAACCTTTTTCGTTTAATTCACCCAATTGAGATATATTGTTTTGATTGTGACCAGAAAAAGTGAGATAACTAGATTCATCTCATTTTGAATGATACAATAGATGAAGACTAGACAATTTTTGATCTGAACCTACTATTCTAGGTTCACCCATAATAAATTTATTAGATGTATTACTTTGAGTAATATTCGATGAAATGTGATAATAATCTGAGATTTCAAACTCTTTTTGTTGAGATTGAGATGGACGAATTATATTAAGGGCTTTTTGAGAAATTGAACCAGACACGATCCAACCCAGAGATGTATTGACCAGAATAGGGAGACCATGTCCCAATTTTTAGATCCCTAGCTGCAATATATCAAAATATAGATCTGCGCCAACTAGCATATCGATATGTGTTGGTAAATTAAAGGTTTTATCCGATAAGCATTGTTTATAACATTCAGGGATTTTTAATGAGGCATTATCTATTTTCATTTGAGGTAATCTGTGTGTAATGGATTCCAGTACTGCACAAGAAACTTGGAACTCTTTAGATTTGTTATATTGAGAGGTGACAGTGATGTCTGCCATCTTATTAATGATATTGGGAGTGTTTAAAATACCCGATACTTGTACATTGTGATTGTAAGATTGACATTTTAATTATTTGAGTGAATGAAAATTGAGTGAATTGAGTTTAATTTTTTGACTCAAGATGATGAAATGAAAGTTATTTGAGAGCCACTGTCTAACAAGGTTTTTATAACAATTGGATTGCCCTCTTTATTTTTGACTATGACTTCGGCAGTTGCTGTTGTTGTTTATTTGCAATTGTAGATAGTGACGTCTTTGATTGTCAGAATGAATATGATGGGTCATTTTCAGGTCGATGATTGAGGGAGTTAAAATTTTGAGACATTTGGAGTGATGAATTTTCACTCAAAGGGTTTTTTACCCAATGGTTTTGATTTGAATTAAACGAAGTTATCGTGTCATTATCGATTGGTTCATTTGATTGTGAGGCTTGAGATTGGTCGCAAAACGTTACATTTTTTCTAGGTTTGATTTGTTTTGTGATTGTGATGGAATATCAACAACGGGGGTTGAAACTGATAACGAGATTACCTCTATTAGATGGAACTGATTGAGGTCTGGCGTAGGATTTTTGTCGACCTGAACTGTCGAAATTTTGTCTGTTAGAGTGATTTTGATAGTAATCGTTTACAATTCCGGAATTTGGAGAATTTCCATTGTTTAAGATATTTACTTGATTTAAATGCAAAAAGGTGTTATGTTTATTGTTACACAGGGAACATGTATTATTTGATTGACAATCATTGACAGTGTCAAATCTCGTGCTGTTTATCGCCTTTGATAAACTATTCACTTGAACAATGCTGATTCGATTTACTATATCAATTGAAACTATTATTTCATTAGTTTAACGAATTCATTTTACACTTCTAGCAGTGACACATGAAAAATCAATATGACTTCTGTTGACAGACGTCAGATCCCAATGTTGCTTTTGCATTCAGCACGCTTTACACATACAAAAGGTTATCACATGCCACTGATGCAAACGAACAAAATGGAACATTATTCCCAACAGTCACTAATAATTAAAAATAACAGAAATAATAATAAGATTCCACATAGTTGCCGGCCTTGGAAGGCCATACCTTTCAAACATGATTAACTTATTACAGTTCGTTTTCAATAGGTAATACACATAGTCTGGACACTAATCGTTTTAAGTACCTTGTACCAGTTTTTACTGTTACTACCCGAATTTCTTCATCTTGTCCCGGGTGAACTTCACTGATTCTACCAATCTTCCACTGAAGTGGGGGTAGGTTATCCTCTTGTGAAAGCACCAACTGTCCAATCTTGAAAATATCAGTCGAATGCTGCCACTTATGTCTTTGTTGCAACGTGTGTAAATAATCTCGTGACCAGTTTACCCAAAACTGTTGAAACAGAAGCTGCATCTGTTTGTATCGTTTGGTAAGAGTGTGTTTATCTTCATCAACTGTAGCTTCAGGTAAAGATAGCAACGAGCTACCAATCAAAAAATGCCCAGGAGTCAGAATATCAAAATCTTCTGGGTTCTCGGTGAGGGTAACGAGGGGTCGAGAATTTATTACAGCCTCCACCTGAACTAACACGGTGTACAAATCTTCGTATGTAAGTAAATTATTTTTCAATATTCTTTTCAAATGGAGTCTAACCGCCGACTCCCACAAGCCACCGACATGAGGCGATCGGGGGGGAATAAATTGCCAAACAATTTTATTTTCTAAGAGAAATGTCTGAAATTTAGTGTTATTGACATGATCAAGCACATTTTTTGCACCTACAAAATTAGTAGCATTATCAGAATAAATATTACTACAGAGGCCCCGTCTGGAGACGAATCTTTTCAATGTATTTAAAAATCCGTCGGTAGTTAAATCGCTCACCAATTCGAGGTGCACCGCCTTCGACGCAAAACAAACAAATATACATAAATATATCTTGAGTGATTTTGTATTTCTTAAGTAACTATTTTTTATGAGATACGGTCCGGCATAATCGACTCCACATGTAGCAAATGGTTTAGCAGGTCTTACTCGAGAGGGAAATAAATCGCCCATTTTTTGATGAGTAATAGATGGAGTTGCGCGGAAACATACAATACACTTTCTTAACAAACCTCTTATTGTGCGTCGACCACTTAGTGGCCAGAATCTTTGACGGATTATAGACAGTAGTGTTTGAGGGCCCGCATGCAAATTTTTAAAATGTTCGTGACGAACGAGAATGTGTGTAAAATGATGCTTCGAGGGTATTATCATGGGATGTTTGTTTTCGTAATCTAATTCCGCATTTTTTAAGCGTCCTCCTACTCGCAAAATATCAAATTTGTCTAAAAACGGATCTAGAGATATCAATTTACCGTTTCGAGGTATTGAGTTTGGCCTCTTCAGAGAATTGATTTCTTGTGAAAAGGCTTCGCGTTGAATAATCTTAACGATCATGTGGATCGAGTCGTCTAACTCGCTCAGCAAAAGATTACCAGTAATTCTCAACTCCTTTGACCTTTGAAGACAATTCAGTTTGAACCTACGTAGATAGGCAACTACATGAATGAGTTTGTTGAATGAGGAATATTTCGATATTATTTGATTTTGAACAGTAGTATTGATTAATGTAACAGTAGTCGCTTTGCTTCCAGGTAAATCATTTTCGGATGGCAAGAATTTCAAAATAGGCCAGTCTTCTTCATTATGATATAGAAATTCTGGTCCATTGAACCACATAGTAAGTTGCTTCATCTCATTGTGATTAACTCCGCGGGAAACGAAATCTGCGGGATTCAAATTGGTAGGAACATATCGCCACTGAGATGGGTCAGATAGATTCTGTATTTTGGCCACACGGTTAGCGACAAATGTTTTGAGACGGCTAGGATCTGAACGAATCCAAGCCAATGTTATGGTTGAATCGGACCAAAAATATACCATGTGGTTACCCTTAATAGCGTCTGTTGTGGCCCGAGCTAGCTGAACAGCTAAAAGAGCACCACATAGCTCTAGACGTGGAAGAGATATGATCTTTAGCGGTGCTACACGAGATTTTGAACAAGCGATTTTGATCATGATTTGACCTAAGGAATTTATTGATCGGAAATAGACACATCCTCCATAAGCGGATTGAGACGCATCAGAGAAGACATGAATTTCGATTTGAGCTGCCTGTTTTATGAAGACATGCCTGGGAATTTCTATGTCATTAAGGGCGTTTAGTTGATTGTAGAATTGCGTCCAAGAAATTAGAAAGTTCTTGGGAATTGTATCGTCCCAACCTATTTTTAACTGCCATAGGCGTTGCATAAACAGCTTAGCCTTGGTAATTACAGGACTAATTAGTCCGAGAGGGTCGAATATTTGACTTATGATCGATAGCACTACACGTTTAGTAAATGTCACATGTTTGTTGTTATTCGTCACGTATTGTAACATGTCGTTTGAAGAATTCCATCTGGTACCCAATGTATTGGAATTCTGATTGTCCTTTATTTCGTATTCTTTGTTCGTCTGATTACTCTTGTCTTGAAGACCGTCTAAAATTCTCTCATCGCTAGACGACCATTGTCTTAGATGGAACCCTGCTGAACTCAAGATTTCCTTGACATTTTTTATAAGCAAGGTGGCTGACTGAATATCGTTTGTGCCAGAGAGCCAGTCGTCCATATAGAAATCTTGCCTAATGGATTGAGAAGCTTCTGAGAATAGCAGTATGTTATCGAGAGCTAACTGTTTAAGACATCTCGTAGCTAAGAATGATGCAGGACTAGTTCCATATGTGACCGTGTATAGTTTGTAACAAAGTAGAGGATCAGACGGTTTTGAGCGCCATACTATTTGTTGATAAATTTGATCCTTATCATGAATTTTCACGCAGCGATACATCTTTGCAATGTCCGCTGTAAAAACTATTTCATGAGTTCGGAAACGCAGAAGAATAGAGGATATTGAGTCTTGAATACACGGACCGGTTTTGAGAACGTCGTTTAATGATAGATTTGTGGTTGTTTTTGCGCTTGCGTCAAATACAACACGTAGTTTAGTTGTGGCAGAAGACTCTTTGATCACACAATGGTGTGGGAGAAAGTAATTTGAAGTTTGTTTTGATATCTCGGAGTGACAAATTTCTGACATATGTCTCATTCGTAGGTATTCTTCCATGAAAAGAGTATATTTTTTGTATAAAACGGGATTCTTAGAGAACTTGGTTTCTAGTGATACGAACCGACGAGATGCTATTTGCATGGATTCGCCCAACTCCGTATAATTATCTTTAAAGGGTAATCGTACTACAAAACTGCCCGATTCATCGCGCTGAAACGTATTTTGAAAATGTTCCTCCACTTGCATCTCTTCGCGTGAATAAATTGCAACCTTGGAATGACATTCCTCGATAAGCCAAAACCTTTCAATTTGACTTTCGATAATTGAAAATTTTGATAGATTGCAAAATATACTGTGTTGTGCTAAAGAAATATTACATGGACCTGCGACTATCCAACCCAATTGGGTGTTTTGCATAATCGGTTGATTGTCACCGTAACCTATTTGACCGGCTGACAATAGATTATAGAAGACACCTGCTCCTAAGAGGATGTCGATTTCATTTGATATGTTGAACTTGGGATCTGCCAATCTTATATCTGAAGGAAATTAAAATTAGAAAAATCGAAGCTAACTTGGGGTGTATTGCCAGTGATTTGGTCAGTGATCAAAAAATTGAGACTAGCCTGATAGTTTGACGTGAGAGATTTGATTTTAGCCTTTGTCAGCAGGGGAATGTCGAATGATTGTCCACTAATACCTATGATATGTGTATTGACCTTAAATGATTTGAGATCTAGTCGTTTAAATAAATTGCTAGTTATGAAATTTGATTGAGAACCTCCATCCAACAAAGCTCTACAAACAATAGGTTTGTTCTCTTTATCGAAAATTTTAACAAGAGCCGTTGATAGGATCACGAATGTATTGTTATAACCTTGGGTACTCGTAGCGCTATTCATATTTTGTGAGCAAGAAATAATAGAAGTATTAGAATTAGATGTGCCCGAATTTTCCGTTGTTTCGTTTACAGTATACACTGTGTTTGAACGAATTGCCTGTTGGCGATCCTCAATGGAGTCAATACTCGATGAAGGAGTATTTGTATTTACTTGATCATTCATCTTGAAAGTTTTTTTTCCTAAATGCAATAAGGAATTGTGCTTATTTTTACAGATACGGCACATACCTGACTTACAATCTCGACTGGAATGTCCTAGTCGTAAACAGTTTGTACAAGCCTTTAGCTTCCGTATTTCTTGTAGTCTTGAAGATACTGATAAATTTTGAAATGTTTTACAAAAATATATGCGATGATCACTGTCCTTGCAAAATATACAAACCTTATTAACTGCAATATTCGATTGTACTGTATTTACAACGAATTTGCGATTATTAGCCGGTAGATGCGTTTGAATGTCAGTTTTGTTACTTATTGATTCTAGAACTTGACATCTTTCCGTTAAATAGCTAATAAATGTTTCAATTTGTGGGGAAGTGATGTCTTTTGTTTTAATTTCCCATTCCCGTTTAGTATTAATGTATAATTTAGTAAGCAGCAAATGTATTAAAATCGAACTCCATGATTCCACGGGTTCATTGAAGTTTTTAAGAGCTCGAAAGTGTTTTTGAAATTTATCTAAAAATGACCTTAAAGACTTGAAAAAATCTTTGTTCACGTTAGGTAGCTGAAAAATTTGTTTTGTGTGATTTTTAATAATGATTTTTTTGTTTTGATAACGATCTCGAAGTAAACTCCACGCTACGGTGTAATTCGAATCGGTAATTTCCAATGACTCGATAACATTCGATGCTTCCTTATTTAGAGAAGCCTGTAAATAATAATATTTTTGAACGTTTGACAAACCGGGATTATTGTGAATTAATGCTGTGAAAGGGTCATAAAATGTTCCCCATTTATCGTGAGAGCCGTCAAATTCCGGTAAACTCAGAGGAGGAAGTTGAACATTCAAAGTTTGGCTTGATGTCGCGGGCTCTGCACCTGAATTTGTATTTTGTTGTATGTAAATTTGATTTCGACAACGATCAACCTCATCTATAATTTGTTTTGCCTTTGAAACATTATCATAAAATTCATCTTCAAACGAGATTCTCTGTTCGCTGTAAGTATCTTCATCATAAATTTCTAACTCGGACTGTACCGAATTGAATTCGTCAAATGCGAATTCGATTTTTTGAAGTCGCGTTGTTATTTCTTGGAGTTTTGAGAAATTAATTGGGTCGCTAATGAAATTTTTAAAACGTGTTAATTGTGCCTTCAATTATCCACGACGTGCAATCAATCTCGTGATAGCTTGCTGGTCGTCGCCGTTGTTGGACATTGTTATTTATTTTAAACTTGAATGTATAAAATATTATTGATAAAAAATATTCCTTGAATGTATAGTGAATAGAAATTTGAATCTTTCAGACTAATAGATTATTTGGAATACTAAACGTCTGTCGGTTCGTCAAAGTACGTAGATAAATTGTTTTGGGAAAGAGATCGTTAAGTTGTATTCAATAGTAAATTTATGAACTAAAAATTGAATGTGTTATTGGCGTTAGACCTTAACAATGTATTGATATGTTGGAATTCAGTTAGAAAGCTGTAATAAATTGCAAATTGGAGCAAATGAATTAAGGGATAAATTGGAATGGACTCACCGAGCATCCACAACTTTCTTGTTCGATGTTCACTGCTCCAAACGTTTGATTTTATGTATGAAAACAGATATCCGGCTAGAAGGACCAAATGTCAAATCTCGTGCTGTTTATCGCCTTTGATAAACTATTCACTTGAACAATGCTGATTCGATTTACTATATCAATTGAAACTATTATTTTATTAGTTTAACGAATTTATTTTACACTTCTAGCAGTGACACATGAAAAATCAATATGACTTCTGTTGACAGACGTCAGATCCCAATGTTGCTTTTGCATTCAGCACGCTTTACACATACAAAAGGTTATCACATGTGACTGATGCAAACGAACAAAATAAAACATTATTCCCAACAGTCACTAATAATTAAAAATAACAGAAATAATAATAAGATTCCACAGACAGAATGATTAGGATTTAGACAATTCCAACACAAATGACTATTTTTGTATAGGTGTGGCGTTGTTCGATGGATAACATGGAACATTCTTTACATGAATAAACTTTGTGACTATTTTCGTTACAGTAAGCACAATTTTGAGAATATTTCTTGGGATTTGATGAATAATTACTTGCATTAACTTGCTGTGCAGTGTGAAATGAGACTTGCTGAGTTTTATAAGATTTATTCGGTGAATCTAATTTACCTGTGTGAGTTTCACGAGTGGATTTTTTCACACTTTGTGTTTTGATATTGATATATTTCGTAAAACCGTGCATTTCGATTTGAAAATTCTGATAGTTCTTGTACGGTGGGTAATTCTTCCGTATCGTATTTTTCTTCAAACGATCGGCGAGTGATAAAGTCAAGTTTTTGTTCTATCAGTTTTGTGAGCAACGAATCTGAAAGTTTCTCTTCTGTCACATTTGCATTTTCTGGATTTTGCGTTATGGAAACAATTTCTGGAATGAATGGTTTTAAATTCTTTATTAAACAATGAGATATTTCTGGTATTTCTAAAAGGCGATTAATTAGGTTAATAACATTTAGTCTTTTATTTAAATATTTTTGTTCAAGAAGTTTTAAAGCAGTCTTAAGACTATCTTTAGATACATTCAAAGACTGGACAAGTTGAAATAGTTCGCCCCGTAGATATGACAACAAATGATAAAACTTTTCAGAATTCGATTTTAATTTTTCATCATTTACAACTAACGAGGTAAAGAGGTCAATGAACGTTGGATAGTTTTCTGGCTTACCATCGAATGGCGGAATTTGAATCGAGGGTAAAATTATATTTGAAGTTGTTATAGGTGTTGCTGGAGGTGTATTATTTGACTTAGATACCTTTTCAAGCATTTCATTTATAAGAGATATAGCGTCTAGATAATTATTTTCAACAACTTTACGGGGTTCGCGTAGACCTTCTGTTTCGTCCAATAATTCAATTTCATATTCGGCATCGCTATATGCTGTGTAATAAGTTTCTAAGGATTTTGAATCTATCTTTCTATTCTTCATTAGCATCTATCCATTTCAATATTTTTGTGATCTGAACTTTGCTTGTAGTTCTAATTCTGGTAAGATTTCCCATTTATAATACGAGATTTATTCACGATAAAATTGAATTCTGATAAGCTTATGTTTCAATATAACGGATGAGAGAAATTAACATTTATTCAAATATTTTCCAACGATTTCTATATCAAGTACATGTAATTTATTACATTTTTGACTATAAAATTGAGAGGTGTCTTGTTCTTTTTACTAAATTCTAGATGAATTGATTTATAGACAAATCATTTTTAACTAGATTCAATTTAATGAAAAGTTTTTGTGAACTTTTGACACTGCTTAACTATTTAAAATAATCCAAAGGTGTTTTTGACAGATACTTTTGATGTATTGTTTTTTTTTTATTTAGAGTCATTTGGACAGTTCATCTGACCTTATTTGATGTGGAAATTGGACATGTACCTATTTCTTAGATACAACAGGAACAGTTCAGACTTCGTATCTGTTTCCCTAGATGCAACAGGAACAGTTGAGACTCTGCTACTCCTTTTTTTAAAGTTAGGTTCGTCCTGCGAACTTTGCACAAAAAATTTTCTTACAAGAAAATCCTTCACTAACATTTGACAATTTTTTTCAAATGACTTTGTTAACCGCACAGAGATTTATTAATCACTTTCAGACTGGAACTGAAAGTTTGATAATTGGATATGTGAGATTTTAGAGAAAAAATTCACATCCGGACTCGAAGTTCGACTATGGGCAAGTATTCGAGGGCTTGGGAAGGAATTTCTTATTTGGAGTGGACTGTAGATTTTTTTTATTTCCCACCTTCACTCTCAGGTACCTTGCAGAAGACTTCCATTGACTGTATCTTGGAAATACTAGCTTTGAGTAGCTAATTCACTTCCGTTGGTACCTAATTTATTGTAGATATAACTCTGTTCATAAATTATTTTGTTGTTAACACTGTTCCTAGGTGAGGATGAGGAATTTAAACTCACTTAAGAATTTAATGCGTATAATGATCACTTATAAATATTACATTGACGGACGATAAACTCTACACAGCAGTTAATACGTTTTTTAATTTTATATAAGTACCGAGAAACTTTTAGATTAAACTGATTTAAAATTCCGGTTGAAAAAAGGGGAACTATTCGAGAAATATATGCCTACGCGGCGAATAATATTTTTATTACCTGCTTTTGAGACTCTTCAAAACTGATTTTCGGAGAGGTAAAAACGATATCCCGAATCTCTACGCAATATATTGCTGATACAACTTTTTTTAGGCGATGAGGTGATGTGTGCAAGCCAATACATATTTTGTAAATATAGTAACGAGATTCATTTATGGCTTTTTCTCTCTTCGGATTTGCTAATGAATTAACTTTTTTTGAACATTCGATGTAAGAGGGAAAGTACAGGGGAATTTAATAGTTATTTCGTGCCAGGATGTACTTGGCACAACAAGAGGGAAAGAAATCTGCTTGCGAGGCTCTTGCAAATTTTCGACAGAACCGGAAAAGAGGAAACGCTTCTACGGCAAAAATTGTTATGGCTTTGGCGATAGATGAGAATTTTTTTGTGTGTTGTTGGCACTAATAAATAAGGAATAACACAGCGGTTGCTGACTAGAAATTGAGTTGAAACTGTATTGATGTTTTTTAGATAATATTTAGATTTTACAGATAGAATATTAGAATTAATCATTTGAGTTACAATAACTAACTGCGAAGAATTCTCACGAAATCTGAACATCCACAATATATTGAAAAAATGTTGAGAAGTCTAAGAAATTGACAATTGTTTCGATATAGCTACTAAATATATGATATATTGTGGAATTATCTAGAAAAGGTGAGATTCATTTAAAAAAGTAATATGAGTAAGGGTCGAAAAATGAAGAATAATGTTGACATATTAAAATATCGCACCTTGCACGCTGCTATAAACCCTGAATCCTAAGGATTTATTGGTATAAAATCGAAAATATTTTTACCAGATCAAATTGGGAGGTTAGTGGACAAAGCATCTGAAAAGCAATTCAATTTTTATAAAGACATTTTTAATAGTAATTACTTTCAATGATATGTCCAATTTTGATCATAAATTCGCGAGAAGCCGTATCTCAGCGGGGTGAACGGTAGGTTATGAAGTTTTATGGTAAGGGTTAGATGCCAACGCATACATCACCTACAATTATTTTTGATCGGCTCCCCATATAAGTTTTTAAAATGGCACAATAAATAATTTAAGTATATATCAACACAGCAGATTAAATAATTATTATGTTCTAAAGTTGTAAATTCAGTTTTTGAATTTTCCATCATTGTTAATTATTATTTAAATAAGGCTTTTAAATGGGAGTAGAAAGAATTGTGTACGCATCTTTCATGAATGGTGATTAATTCACTACCGTGCGGCTCCTTCCGTATTGTACAACATGCTCATGTATCAATGGCTAACATTGCATGATCCTTGCATAAAATCCTGTTATATATCAATAGCTCTAATTAAGGATATTATTTATTCAAGAAATTCTTATCAAAATTGGACGGTTACTAGTAGCAGTTGCACAAAAAAAATTCGCAATAATTTTCAAAATAATATTCAGAATATTCAGATCCTTCTTAATTAAGTATTTCATAGTATATTCATAAACTACAATGCGCTCAGATTTCATATGATTTGAATATTCATTCTATTTTTTTATTTTCTTTTTCTTTAGAGAAAGGATATTTACAGAAGGTCTTTCAATAAACTTCTCAGAGAACTTTGTCGTTAACTTCAACTGAAAAAAACGCAATCCAAAGAGAGGAAAGCGAAATCCCTTCTGAATTATTACTTGAGCCGGTTGCCAACAGCAAATATTTGAAGAGAGGGTTCTTTCCGCACAAATGATCTTATTTTGTCAGAGAGTCCCTCACAATGTTATGTAGCGAAACATTTCGTTATGTTCAATGACTGTGATACGTTCATTTTTGAGAATATTATTACAATGGTGTGGCTAGTAGAATGTATCTTTCTATTGTGATAATAGTCTCTTTAGTTATATATATATATATATATATATATATATATATATATATATCAATAACTACAATAACGGCGTAAAGTGGCATCCGCCTATGTTAAAATCGCGGTAGCTGTACTGTCCGATATACGGACGTCTCAGTGCGTCGAGCTCCAAAATATCGCTAACGGTTCAGTGAATGCTTGGGAATATATTTCTGCTGAAATCAGCAGGACGTCATTATGGTCGTTTTTTGTATAAACCTAAACACCAAGGTTCTCAGGGTCTCCGTACGCGGCGTTATAGTGGCACACTTATAAACTTAATATACATCTTACGCACAAGTTGGCATCCGTCAGTATACATATCGAAGAACGGTATAGTTTGTATGTTTCATGCAAAGTAGCATCCTGGCAGTGTTGCCGACCTCACTTCTAGTTATAGAAAGCTTTTAACATTGAATGTTTTGATCTCCATCTGTTTTAATTTTCTGATACCATTGTTGAGAGCGCGGAGGATGTTAGTTATTATAGAAGATCTACCGTTAGTAATTGAAAAATGATATTTTCGTTCTACAATTCACTCAAATCTGATTTTAAGGCAAAATAAAACACAACTGGCGATAAAAATGGATAATGCTGGCGATAAAACAAACTAAAGGATTCTGAATATCTGTAAATAAGGGGAAACTTAATTGAATTTTCCAACTGCAACCACGAGATGAAGTAAAATTATTACTCAATTTTTCGGTTCGATTTCGAATGGGTATATTTTTCTACTTCACTATAGCAGATAGCAGAGGTCAACTTTTTTTTGTGAAAATTCCGAAAACCTAAATGCAATCAGATTATCAAATGG
Organism: Galeruca laticollis; assembly: GCA_963921935.1. Lineage (NCBI taxonomy): Eukaryota > Metazoa > Arthropoda > Insecta > Coleoptera > Chrysomelidae > Galeruca > Galeruca laticollis. Next base: position 260,415,013 of record OY998175.1, read on the forward strand.
GTTGTTAGTAGTTGACCTAGAATATTGACGTTCAAAAAAATTATAAAAATTTGAAACTCTCTCTGGAATATACAGGATGAATCAATGGTAACTGGATTCAGATAAGGTTCAATTGTGGGTTGAGGCTACGAATTTAGCCTAAGATTGTCGAAATTCAATATCGCTTCTCCACGTTGATAAACCAGTTATTCATAATGATAGCTCAAAACTCACGGAAAAATTACCTTATAATAAGGATGCTGTATCAGAAATGCATAGATTAAGGAGTAGACTAAAAAGTATAAAATAAAATCATAAAAAAAACTTTTGAAAGACAAACTTTTATTCAAATGCGCAAGAAAGTAGAAAATAATTTCTTTGGGTGTATAACGTGGATTATCCTGTAGAATACAGATGGAAAAACTTTTGTATTCGAACTTAAAATTTTTGCGGAACGCTTTATGTGAAAAAAATTACATACAAAGTATCGTTAAAATGGTGCCACATATTGAGTTTTTACTTTCAAATACGAATCCTCATTTTTAGTAGCATTGTTTCAGAGTGTTTTGGAAATGTTTAACTATTACCGGTAAAATTTCAAATCTTCAATAATTAAACAAACTCTTGTTGTATGATCCACTTGGCATTGATCCACTCCTTACTCACTGATATTTTCCAATTACAGCTATTATGGAATATTAAAAAAGTTCAAAATAGTTCTGGTAATAGTTCAATATTTTCAAAACACTCTGTAGTTCAGACGAAAACACTACGCCAATATGAAACATACCTCTTGGCATTTAAAAAATTGCAATGAAAAATAAAGGTCCGTATTTGAAAATAAAATGTTGAGGGTGGCCCAATTCGTATCATACTTTCTTTATAATTTTTATTCGCATGTTTGGCTAGTATACAAAAAGTTGCTATAGCAAAGTTTTGGCAAATCCTCGCAAAATAAAAAGATGTACGCAAAATAAGAATTTCTAAATTTTTAATTTTTCCTGTCTAACACCAGAACTGGAGAAGCAAGATTGTCTTGAATCAAATAAATGACCTCTGAAATACACAACTTTGCTCCCATTCAACCATCCCTCCATCTCTTACCTTTACCATGATCCCAATGCATAAACTCGAATTTAAATAGCATTGTATAAGAAGTCTGGAAAGTGACATATTCCGTACGAGTGCAGGAAATACAATTCCCAGCGAGTAATGTACTCTATTTTTCCTACGACTATGAATATACAAATCGTGTGAATTAAGAGTGTTAAAATATGAATTCTATGTATATAATTATTATCATGCGGACTAACAGAAAGCGAAAGTTGTTTTTTGTTAGTCTGAATTCGGTCCTCTCCATTGCCCTTTTTCCTATTACGACTATTCAAATACTGGACTTCTTGCTTCAGAAGGATTCTGTCGTACGTCGAAGTCCATATTTTCTTCCTTTTTCTTTTAATTATACATTAATTCCATTTAAATAACTTCTCTCAACGTTGCCTAATTTTAATTTTGTTTGAAGTTGGCATAATTATGTAAATTTTCCAAACTATTTCTAATAAAATTTTCCTACAGTGTATTTCCCATATTACCTACTGACACATCTTGGTTCCTGATTGATGCTACGGGCATGTGACAGCTTTCCTTTTAAAATACTTTTCATGTGAATGATATATACATTTAAGGCCTGATGATAGTTCAGTGTGCCGGAACTAGTTGCCCCATTTAACACATGAAATAGAGATAAATGGTTGCATTTAATTTTTTAGATTTAACACTAATTAGAAACAATAATAATAACAACATCAAAACGAAACTTTACAACAAACATACATGGTCAGGTAGATATTCAAATTTCAATTCATATCACTCTAAAAATCAAAGGAGAAGCGTAGTCATTGGATTAAAACTAACTTCTTCTGATTATCATCTAGAAATTTTGAAGAAAATGGAAGAAATACTCACAGAAAATGGTTATTCTCAAAACTTTATTGGAAACATTCGAAAACAACGAACATTAAAACATTACAATGCCTCGAAATTTAAAACCAAGATAAATACCCCTAAAAAATATGTAGCATTACCTTATACAAATAAATTATCAGAAAAATTGGAATATATACTTAAAAAACAAAATATTCAAGTATGTCATAAGTCACACTACCGTACATCAACTGCCTTCATACCTTTAAGAAGCAGAAACCCAATTAAAAAACAATCTAATTTAATATATTCTATTTCTTGTCTCAGTTGTCTAAAAAAATATGTCGGAATGACCACCCAATACTTAGACAATCGAATAAATGGTCATAAATACACAAAAAATGCTTCAACTGCACTTCATAAACATGAAACAAATGAAAAACATGGATTTGATTTTCAAAACACAAAAACTATTCACAAAGACCAAAACATCACTAAACTCAAAATTAAAGAAATGATTGCAATGAAAAATGAACCTGAAGCACTGAATGATAAGAAAGACATAGAAAAATTAAGCAAAATTCATCATAACCTTTTACATATATTCTCATAATTATAAAAAATAAAATAAACCAATAATATAATTAATATATATCCATTAACGTTTTCAAACACTCTCTAAATTTAAATATTAGAAATAAAGTGAGACATATTGCATTAAAGATAGTTGTCAAGGTACGTACTCTTTTGAAAATTCATAAATAAGTTTATTCTATTTGTCACCTTTAATGTCAATTTAGTGTTGTCACGGTTTTACAAATAATGCATTTTATATTTTGAATTTATAATAAAAACTTTTGAGAAAGCCTTATATTTAAGACGAAACGTCAAGTTACCATACAAGAGTTCTAATCTGAACCTTTCCCAAGAAAAATACTTCAAAAATAATATAAAAATGGTTCAAGAACATTCCTCCAATATATATATATATATATATATATATATATATATATATATATATATATATATATATATATATTTTGGAGGAATGTTCTTGAACCATTTTTATATTATTTTTGAAGTATTTTTCTTGGGAAAGTTTATATGAAGTACTAACATTATTTTGGCTCATATTATACTCTCCTGACTTTTTTCCCATTAGTCCTGGGACACCCTGTATGAAATTATCGAAATTCACTTCCCCATACATTAAGCTAACGAAAAGGTACTCTTGTTGGAATTCGATAGAATAAGCCGTTTGGCTAATATTTACAGTTTTATTAATGCACTACGTACAAATCTACCTAACTAACTTATTAATACGATGTCCAGAATGTACTTGCTTTTAATCAAAATTTCGAACATAATATTATTAAACCATTAAGAAAACCTCAAAAAACACAAGTTCTAAAACATTAGACTAAAACTAGTTCCTAAACAACAACAAAAACTAACGTTATTCTAATAAATGTTCAATATGAGCTCCTCCCACTTCCACGCACCTTCTAAGTCTACGAAGGTTGTTTCTTTGCACTTGAAAGAGCAATTTCACACTATTTCTAATAACACTGCAGTGTAACACAATTCTGTCTATTAAATCCATAGGATTAACGTCTCCTGATCGCGGTGGCCATTGAAAAGGGCCTCCACGACCAATCCATCTATTAGGAAGCCTTGTGTGTGAATGCTGTCGTACATCTAAACTGAAATGAGGAGGGGCCCCATCATGCATGAACCATAAATTTCTACGAGTTTGTAGTAGCACATCATCAAACAGGTTCCATAACTCATTTAGCAAAAAACTCCAAATATCTCTGACCGGTCAAAGTACCGTCAATAAAGTATGGCTGTATCAAATTATTGCCAACTATTCCTGCCAAACATTAACCATGAATCTATGCTGGATCCTAGTTTGCATAATGCCATGTAGATTCACATCATCCCATAAATGCATATTATGAGAATTTATGATTCCATCTCTGGTGAAACCCGGTTCGTTCGTAAAGAGAACGTTACTAATAAATGTGTTGTCTGCTTGTTGTTGTCGCAGAAACCACTGGCTATACTCAAGTCGAGCAGGATAATCAGCCACTGTCATACGGTGTACTTTTTCAATGTGAAAAGGATATAACAGCTGTTCTTTCAGGACGCGATGAACAACTGATTTCGAGACGTTATGTTCTCTTGATAATTTTCTAAAACTCGATGGTTCATTATCAACTGCATTTAACAAGTGTTGTTCAACTGCCACAGTACGTATGCTTCGTACTGGACCTTCTCCAGCTTTTTCTGGCGAAAATCTTCCTAAAATTTGAAATTTTGTTTTGTATACATGGAAAATTACATTTACTTATTCATACCTGTTTCTCGTAACCTGAGATCAATACGCCCAAACATTCGTCTGTCTGGCAATGCTCTGTTTGCAAAATGTTCTTCAAAAAGCCTTTTGGCCTCTAAACAGTTTCGAGAAGCCAGTCCATACATTAGATGTTCATCTGCGTACTCAATAAAAGCGAATTCTGCTATTGTAACTGTTAAATTAAGGACTTATGAATTATTGACAAGTACTGACTACGAACTATTCTACACAACGTTTGACAACTGATCCTATGGTAACTTGATAAACGGTAAAAACACTTATAAAAAGTTTTTACCAACTTTCCAATTAATAAGTCGTTAATGTTTTTCATCTTCTGCTATCGTTAAATTATTTTTTTTGTAGTACTCTAGGTAAATTTTGGACATATATTAAAAGTTAGTTTTACCTCGTTGTGTACTTATAAAAATGGTGGATGCGTAAACTGGTACGTAGTGCATTAATAAAACTGTAAATATTAGCCAAACGGCTTATTTTATCGAATTCCAACAGGAGTACCTTTTCGTTAGCTTAATGTGTGGGGAAGTGAATTTCGATAATTTCATACAGGGTGTGCCATACCTGCAAAATTTTTGGATCACTAACCATAGCGAGTAGTCCGTCCCTGGCTTCAATGCACTGTTCACCTTACCAAAATAAACACACATACATTATAGCTTTGCCGTACATTTTATAAAGATCAAATAACTAGTCCAAAAAATACAAATAAAAACCAAATTCAAAATTAAAACTTTGGAGGCCTATAACTCGAAAACGAGGGCCTGCATAGTAAAAGTTTATATGAAGTACTAACATTATTTTAGCTCAGATTATATGCTCCTGACTTTTTTCCCCAGGGTGTCCCGGGACACCCTGATATATATATATATATATATATATATATATATATATATATAATATATATCAAATGAATATAATTTCACAAAATACGAGGTGTCTATATGACTAATACGGTCGCATTTATCTGAGGTGTTGGTTCGCAACTTAAAGTGAGGATGGCACCAACTGACTACTTCTCGCTTGTGTAACTACACGAGCCAATAGAGGTTGTCGGAGGACGTAATCTTCAGTTCGGATTAGAGATTCTGAACTGGAAGGCATTACGGCACTATTGAAGAGACCCAAGAATGTCGAAACGCGTCAGTGTACTCTGCTCTTCCGCTATCAGCTGTGAATCAACACCGATATCCGTATCGGCAAAATGGCCGATCGACGTCACGGTTTTCGAAGGGGATGTAACTCAATATTCTGCGTGGTATAAGCCAGGAATGTAGTTCTTTTGCCCTTCGAAGAACGGTCAGGCCAATACGTCAAAATTATTGAAATTTCGACTAAAACAGGTGTAGTAGAAAATCGAAATTCATATTTCTTCATATATATATATATATATATATATATATATATATATATATATATATACATATATATATATATATATATATACATATATATATATACATATATATATATATATATATATATATATATATATATATATATATATATATAATATTGGAAATGTTTATATTCTTGGGTTCATAGGTTGTTTTAAAATAATTAAAATACGATTGTATTTCACATTTTTCTATTGAAAATGGATAAAAATTTTAACGTTTCGCCTCCTCCTTGGAAGCATTTTCAAAACAATATCATTATAAGAATAAGGTACGATTAAAATATTTGTAAATAGATAAAAACATAACATTAGTAGGTTTTTTTAAAAAACATTAATAAAAACACAGAATTAAAATTGACGTACTTACCTTAGAATTTCAATGTAACGATACTATACGAGGGAAGTTGAAATGAGTTAATTAATCAGCTTATAGTAAATTTGACTCAAGTTTTTTATATCTTGTCTATCATTCACAGAAAACTCATCTTGTTTTATGTGTATCATTTCTTTAATTGATAATTTCTGATAATTTGTGTCTTGAGCTAAGATTTTTGTTTTTTTATAATCAAATTCATGATTCTCAGTGCTTTCATGTTTGTGTAAAGCAGTTGATGCATTTTTTGTATATTTGTGACCATTCATCCTGCCCTCCAAGTACTGTGTAGTCATTCCTATATAATGCTTCGGACAATTCATGCATGGTATGGAGTATATAATATTAGATTTTTTATTATCTTTGGTTTTGTTTTTTAGTTTAGTAAAAAGTGGCGATAATGTGTTGTGGGATTTATGGCATACATTGATGTTATATTTTGATAAGATGTATTTAAGCTTTTCAGATAATTGATTTGTATAAGGTAGAGCTATATATGTATCATTTTCTTGGTTTGGTTTTATTTGTGTACTTGGTTTTATGTTGTTATTGTATAATTTATATGTACGTTGTTGAATGATTCTGTTAATTTGATTTTCTGGATATTGATTATTTTTTAGAATATTTTTAAGTTTTTTCAATACCTTAGGGCGATACTCAGGTGAAGTTAATTTGATAGCTCTATCTGTTAATCCTATAATGACACTGTTTTTTTGTGATTTGGGATGGCATGAGTTATAATTTAGATATCGTCCAGACCATGTTTCTTTTGTATATAGTTTAGTTTTTATTTTGTTTTTGGTTTTTATAAGTGTCATGTCACGTATTTTAATTATTTTAAAACAACCTATGAACCCAAGAATATAAACATTTCCAATATTATATACAAATGGTTGAAGAAACTAAATGAATTTATATTTATTGCAAGGGTCTAAAGTGCAAAAGTTCACAACATCAAAATGCCATATTACGAAGATATACGCAGAAATTACGGAGCATCAACTGTAGCAACTATGAAATCTATAACCAATTCTTTCAAGAAACTTGCCAATCAAAAGAATCGCCGTATATTCTTATTAAGATGTAAAGATTCAGGAATCCAACCGAAGTTTTTGAATTTTAGTGTAAATCATATTAATGTGACAGGTACGTACCTTAGAAGGAAATTTAACGATATTATAAATACAACTAAATCAAAAATTATCAACTTGAGTATCAGTGAATCTGTTAAACTAATAAAAAAACTAGAAAAAGCTATTGATTGTGAAATAAACAAATTGAAAAATATCATTCCAGAAAGCTTATTGAATTCATATGTCAATCTAGAAAAAACAAAATATGAAAAACATTTTCAAAAAGTGAAAAAAGCAAATTCAAAAAAGTTTAATAATTTAATTAATAACTGTACACAAAATGAAACTAAAATAAACTCTGACTCGTGGATTGAGAATATCTCTAATACACATATACCAAATGACATAAAAGAAATATTAGCATATGGAAAAAATTTCTCTCTGCCATACAAAAATGAGAACGAATTACCTTATACAGAATATATTGCAAGTATAGAAACAGCCATTATTAATAAACCAGATCAAATAAAAGATAATATTAGAGCTGATGTAGTAAATACTATCACCAATCATAAAATAAAACTCCGTCATCATAAAACTCAAAAAATCAATAAAACTCAAAAAAACATCCAAAAAAAATTGAAGAAAACTAAAGAATTTATAAAATGCAATCCGCAAATTACAATTCTACAACCGGATAAATGTAATAAAACACTAGTAATGAACACCGATGATTATAATAATAAAATGACAGAGCTACTAAATGATAGAAAAGTTTATCAAAAAATTAAATCAGATAAAACCAAAATATTTCAAAACAAAAATAATACATTTATAAAAAAACTTTTAAATAATGGTTCTATCAATGCCAATGAAGCAAAAAAATTACAAACACACAATGCTTTACCACCAAAACTATATGGACTACCGAAAATACATAAACCAAATATACCAATGCGTCCAATAGTGTCATACATCCAATCACCTTTTTATAAGCTGTCCAAATATCTTGCATATAGTCTATCAAAAACAACTAAAAATAATTTTTATGTGAAAGATTCATTTATGCTCAAACAATTTTTAGATACAGTGCATATTCCTGATAATTATAAAATCATATCCCTAGATGTCATTTCAATGTATACAAATATTCCAAATGATCTTATAACACATGTACTAAAAGATAAATGGGATTCGATCAAACAACATACATCACCTAACTATGACGAATTTCTAGAAGGCATTATGCTTATACAAACAAATAATTATTTTCAATATAATGACAACTTTTTCCAACAACTAAACGGATGTACAATGGGATCTCCAATTTCTTCAAGTCTAGCGCAAATTGTCATGGAATATATAGAAGAAAAAGTATTAAATAATATAGATTTTGATGTAACATTTTTTAAAAGATACGTTGACGATTGTTTAGCTGTAATTCCGAGTAACAAGTGCGATGCATTCCTGAGTGCTTTCAATAGTTTCAACCCAAGTATCCAATTCACTTTAGAAATCGAAAACAATAACAAAATAAATTTTCTAGACATGACACTTATAAAAACCAAAAACAAAATAAAAACTAAACTATATACAAAAGAAACATGGTCTGGACGATATCTAAATTATAACTCATGCCATCCCAAATCACAAAAAAACAGTGTCATTATAGGATTAACAGATAGAGCTATCAAATTAACTTCACCTGAGTATCGCCCTAAGGTATTGAAAAAACTTAAAAATATTCTAAAAAATAATCAATATCCAGAAAATCAAATTAACAGAATCATTCAACAACGTACATATAAATTATACAATAACAACATAAAACCAAGTACACAAATAAAACCAAACCAAGAAAATGATACATATATAGCTCTACCTTATACAAATCAATTATCTGAAAAGCTTAAATACATCTTATTCTGAAAAGCTTAAATACATCTTATCAAAATATAACATCAATGTATGCCATAAATCCCACAACACATTATCGCCACTTTTTACTAAACTAAAAAACAAAACCAAAGATAATAAAAAATCTAATATTATATACTCCATACCATGCATGAATTGTCCGAAGCATTATATAGGAATGACTACACAGTACTTGGAGGGCAGGATGAATGGTCACAAATATACAAAAAATGCATCAACTGCTTTACACAAACATGAAAGCACTGAGAATCATGAATTTGATTATAAAAAAACAAAAATCTTAGCTCAAGACACAAATTATCAGAAATTATCAATTAAAGAAATGATACACATAAAACAAGATGAGTTTTCTGTGAATGATAGACAAGATATAAAAAACTTGAGTCAAATTTACTATAAGCTGATTAATTAACTCATTTCAACTTCCCTCGTATAGTATCGTTACATTGAAATTCTAAGGTAAGTACGTCAATTTTAATTCTGTGTTTTTATTAATGTTTTTTAAAAAAACCTACTAATGTTATGTTTTTATCTATTTACAAATATTTTAATCGTACCTTATTCTTATAATGATATTGTTTTGAAAATGCTTCCAAGGAGGAGGCGAAACGTTAAAATTTTTATCCATTTTCAATAGAAAAATGTGAAATACAATCGTATTTTAATTATTTTAAAACAACCTATGAACCCAAGAATATAAACATTTCCAATATTATATACAAATGGTTGAAGAAACTAAATGAATTTATATATATATATATATATATATATATATATATATATATATATTGTGACGTACTTCCTTTCCTCAGAAGAATTGCGGACGTCACTATGACACCCGCGGCTTTACTATCTACCAGATTTTCTCGGGCGCCATATTTTTGCGGTAGTTTACTCCACCGAACTCTCGAAAATGGTAGCCTCAAGAGACCAGGGTAGCAACAGATGGAGGTTAAGTAATTCCAGGGGTCTGTTGTTCTTGACCTCTATGCCGTGCGAAGTGGGAAACATGCTTTAATTGTTTATCACTATCGGAAAATGAAACTACCTGTGCTTTATAAAATTTTACAATTTATTTCGGCTTTGAAATAATTCGGGAAAAGGAAAATGAAACGAACCACGTAACTATATATTTAAGATTAACTAAATATTGATGAAAACCCTTCAGTATTTGCGATTTATATTAAGTTACAACTCAGACCAAAGCACTTTATTACAGAATAAATGTTTTACGCTTACAAGCCTAACGTGCAAAGCTTTAATAGTTTTAGGCAATCGCCGGTGGAAATCAGCGAAAATTTACTAGCAGTACGGTGGGAATTACACAAAGAAAGCGTTATCAAGGCATTAGCAGTGTTTTACGGGAGTGTTTCTAAACATTTGTGTACGGTTTAGGATAGAACAGCGGTAAATAATAAATTTCCCTCGGTTTTTATGCAGATATTCCCCGACCGTTGGTGCTAAAATCAATCGTGTAAAGATCAGTTAGTCGGCAGAATCCGGAAACCTCTCCCTGGCGAACCTGCTATGGCAGCGAACGCTCGTGAGATTATTTCGTTTCACGCCTTGGATAATCCTCGAGGATGTCCCTGCTATGGCAGAGAACACAAACGAGACTCCTCCAAGTTGCCTATTATCAAATATTTTAAAGTCACGCTACCAAGGCCTAGAATAGAACGGCGGTAACTAATAAATTATATATATATATATATATATATATATATATATATATATATATATATATATATATATATATATATATATATATATATAATAAAACTTCAAAGAGTGGTCTTTGTTAAAAAAACCCTCAAACTCATGGGGATAGCAGCCAAAAAAACTTTACAGGTTAGAGATAAAGTGAATCAAATAGTACATTACCCAAGCTTTCGAATAGCATTGTCTTCATTTTCATAGGCTATAATAAACCAGAAAGAAAAAATTGGTTAACTTAATAAAGAAAATAATTTTTGAAATCATTACGACTTACTTGTAGTGTTGATTTAAAATTAAACTCACATTTCACAAATTGCAGGAAAATCTTCATCCACTAAAGACTAAAATGTCGACTAAATATAATTTCTCTCCTACAAATGGTAATGAGAGCCAGGATTTTTTTCCTGTTTTTTAAAACCAAAAGACGTACAACAAGAAACGAACTGATTTTGTTGAATAATATTTCGACATGAAATCGACTGCTGTCGAAAGGTAGAGATACGGGGGGCAATTACAAGGTTTAAGTAACAACATTCAATAAAAATCTAAATTCATCAGCAATACTGTTGTGTTTTTTTGGTTGCTTTGGTGAAAACTTCGAAGAAAAACAATAATAGATTAATGTGCACACCTAGGATCACGTCAAGATTGGAAAATTACACCTTTGAATTTAACCATACTATTGTCTGACAGCTGCCACCTGTCTTTTGCAAAATGTAAAAAATTAGGATGACGAAATAAGTCAACAGTCAGTGAACACTCAAACCTCTCACATTCGGTATTCCCAAACTGTCAACCCATTCCAGCAATTACTATTGTTAAATAAAAAAGCCAAACAAAACCCACCCGCAAATACTAACGATCTTCACTTTCGTCTGATGTTAATTTCCATGAAAATCAGTATTAATAATTTAAAATTCTCATAACAATAATAATGTCAGTTAGGAAAAGTGATGTGAGATCTGTAACTTTTAACACATGGAAAGAACCTAACCTCTCACGTTAAGGCCCAACTGTTTGGAAATCATTTGCATTCGCAAAAGAGCTGTGATAGCCATAATGTACACAAAAAATCTTTTGCTTTCAAATGAAATATTCAATAACGTTTGTATTGTCAACACTCGACTGACCTGTCACATCTGCCAACCATTAACTCAAAACACTAATTTGGGAATCAATCTCTTCGCTACCGGAGTGGACATTATTAAAGTGCAACAAATATGTATAAATCTTACTAAGTGACTCAATGTCAGACCTTCTAGTCATTGGTTCCTCAATGTTATTAATATGATACATTTCTAAAAACTTTCTTTTGTTATAGTTTCTTTCTACATCAAGAATCTTTACTTTATCAAAATCTATATGGTGGAACTCATCTATAACATGTTCTGATAATGCACCTTTCCGCTTTTTTAACCTAGCATCGCTTTTATGTTGAGCACAACGTGATTTCAAATTCTGAGATGTCATTCCTACATACTTTTTGTTACAATTTTCACAAGAGATACTATATATTACGTTAGTTTTCATCATGGAGTCCTCCGGTTGTTTTAACTTAGTAAAAAGAGACTGTAGAGGTTTGGCTGTTCTTTGAGCAATTTTTACATTGGTCCCCTTGAATTCTTTGATGATTTTTTCTGACAGATCTCTAATATAAGGAAATTAACCTAAAGTAACTTGCTGTGAATTATTGAAATTAGTATCCTGTTCATTTTCATTACTATTAATATGACCGACCGTATGCTCGCCAGGAGTGTTGTAAATCAACCTCTTGAGAAGTTTGATAGGATAACTATTTTTTTGAAGCGTATCAATCAATATTTTGAGGTTTTTATCCAGTAATGTTGGATGTGATATTTTTTTAATTCTGTTCTTCATCCCTAACACTAAATCAACCTTCATTTTGTAGGGGTGATTGGACTTAAAGTTGAGGTATCTACCCGAACTGGTAGGTTTCACGTACCAGTCAAGTATCACCTTGCCTTCATTGGTCCTTATTAACTTTGTGTCCAAAAAAGGTACACATCTGGTAATTTCATTTTCAACTGTGAATTGGATGTATTGATTGTAACCATTAAAAATGTCAAGAATGGTTTCGATACCATCTTCAGGAACAGCAACACACTCAGCGATCAAATCGTCCACGACATATTGCGCAAAAATGGGTGATACAGAACATATTAATTTTTGATAATAGCAATCCTAATTCAACAATATTACAATAATCGCAAACATTGGTTAGGAAATTTTCGGAATTTTTCGATGACGAAGATAGAAAACGATTAAAAATGAGTTATTCCAAAGTTTTATGGATTACCAAAGATTCACAAAGAAACATTAAGTTTACGCCCAATTATCTCATCTATAGAATCACCTAATGAGAAAATTGCACAATTCATAACTGATAAACTTACAATATCTTATAATAGTAATAACAGGTTTTTTGTCAAAGACTCTTTTGAATTTCCAACGTTTATTCAAAATTATCAGTTACCTACCAATTATGTAATCATTAGTTTAGATGTTGTATCACTTTTCACTAATATACCGATTAATTTAGTAGAAACCAGTATTACCAAACATTGGAACTCCATTCAGGATTCTTGTAGATTAAATATTGACCCATTTTTGGAATTAGTAGACTTTGTGTATAACACTTCTGTTTTTGTTTTTAATGATGAATATTATAAACAAGTTTTTGGTACACCAATGGGTAGTTCTGTATCACCCATTTTTGCGCAATATGTCATGGACGATTTGATCGCTGAGTGTTGGGAATTTACCTTTTGATATCCCTTTTTTAAAAAAATATGTAGATGACATCATAACAGCTGTTCCTGAAGATGGTATCGAAACCATTCTTAACATTTTTAATGGTTACAATCAATACATCCAATTCACAGTTGAAAATGAAATTAACAGATGTGTACCTTTTTTGGACACAAAGTTAATAAGGACCAATGAAGGCAAGGTGATACTTGACTGGTACGTGAAACCTACCAGTTCGGGTAGATACCTCAACTTTAAGTCCAATCACCCCTACAAAATGAAGGTTAATTTAGTGTTAGGGATAAAGAACAGAATTAAAAAAATATCACATCCAGCATTACTGGATAAAAACCTTAAAATATTGATTGATACGCTTCAAAAAAATAGTTATTCTATCAAACTTCTCAAGAGGTTGATTTACAACACTCCTGGCGAGCATACGGTCGGTCATATTAATAGTAATGGAAAAGAACAGGATACTAATTTCAATAATTCACAGCAGGTTACTTTTGGTTCATTTCCTTATATTAGAGATCTGTCAGAAAAAATCATCAAAGAATTCAACGGGACCAATGTAAAAATTGCTCAAAGAACAGCCAAACCTCTACAGTCTCTTTTTACTAAGTCAAAACAACCGGAGGACTCCATGATGAAAACTAACGTAATATATAGTATCTCTTGTAAAAATTGTAACAAAAAGTATGTAGGAATGACATCTCAGAATTTGAAATCACGTTGTGCTCAACATAAAAACGATGCTAGGTTAAAAAAGCGGAAATGTGCATTATCAGAACATGTTATAGATGAGTTCCACCATATAGATTTTGATAAAGTAAAGATTCTTGATGAAGAAAGAAACTATAACAAAAGAAAGTTTTGAGAAATGTATCATATTAATAACATTGAGGAACCAATGAATAGAAGGTCTGACATTGAGTCACTTAGTAAGATTTATACATATTTATTGCACTTTAATAATGTCCACTCCGGTAGCGAGGAGATTGATTCCCAAATTAGTGTTTTGAGTTAATGGTTGGCTGATGTGACAGGTCAGTCGAGTGTTGACAATACAAACATTATTAAAATTTTACATTTAAAAGCAAAAGAATTTTTGTGTACATTATGGCTATCACAGCTCAGTTGCGAATGCAAATGATTTCCAAACAGTTGGGCCTTAACGTGAGAGGTTAGGTTCTTTCCATGTGTTAAAAATTACAGATCATACATCACTTTTCCTAACTGACATTATTATTGTTATGAGAATTTTAAATTATTAATAATAATTTTCATGGAAATTAACATCAGACGAAAGTGGAGATCGTTAGTATTTGCGGGTGGGTTTTGTTTGGCTTTTTTATTTAACAATAGTAATTGCTGGAATGGGTTGACAGTTTGGGAATACCGAATGTGAAAGGTTTGAGTGTTCACTGACTGTAGACTTATTTCGTCATCCCAATTTTTTACATTTTGCAAAAGACAGGTGGCAGCTGTCAGACAATAGTATGGTTAAATTCAAAGGAGTAATTTTTCAATCTTGACGTGATCCTAGGTGTGGACATTATTCTATTATTGTTTTTCATTGAAGTTCTCACCAAAGCAACCTAAAAACACAACAGTGTTGCTGATAAATTTAGATTTTTATTAAATGTTGTTACTTCAACCTTGTAATTGCCCCCCGTATCCCTACCTTTCGACAGCAGTCGATTTCATGTCGAAATATATATTCAACAAAATCAGTCGTTTCTTGTTGTTCGTCTTTTGGTTTTAAAAAACAGGAAAAAAATCCTGGCTCTCATTACTATATGTAGGAGAGAAATTATATTTAGTCGACATTTTAGTCTTTAGTGGATGAATGTTTTCCTGCAATTGGTGAAATGTGAGTTCAATTTTAAATCAACACTACAAGTAAGTCGTAATGATTTCAAAAATTATTTTCTTTATTAAGTTAACCGATTTTTTCTTTCTGGTTTATTATAGCCTTTGAAAATGAAGACAATGCTCTTCGAAAGCTTGAGTAATGTACTATTTGATTCACTTTATCTCTAACCTGTAAAGTTATATATATATATATATATATATATATATATATATATATATATATATATATTACAACGTATACATGGTGTTTATTATTATGTAATTGATAAATTTATGAAAAACTTCTTATAATGATGTTATGAAAACTTTGTATCACCGCGTATAGTCATTAATAAATTGATCTCATTTGGTTTGGGTTCTATCGAAATAAACTTATATTCAACTAGTATGAACTAATGTCAAATAAAATGCATTCAAACAGTTCTTTGAATTTTTATTATAATACTATGTCGAATGAAATTTTAGTAGGTAATACACGTATGTTCTGTGACACTTTATCGGATGAACAGGCGGATGGCCTATGGGTGGTTACCGATAGGAAGAAGTTTCCAGAGGGTTTACAAGAAGTAAAAGAAGTCTCTAGATGGTTAGCAAGTAATGACGGTAGCGTCTACGGGGGTTATGCAAAAAGTGTGTATGTTGTTACGTGTATAAGGTAGAGGGTGGTTTAGAAGAAGCGAAGGGGTTTTTAAGGGTAGCGTCTACGGGGATTACGCAAGTAAGGGTGTACGGGGGTTATGCAAAAAGTAAATAAGTGTGTATGTTGTTACGTGTATAAGGTAGAGGGTGGTTTAGAAGGAGCGAAGGGGTTTTTAAGGGTAGCGTCTACGGGGGTTATGCAAAAAGTTTTTTGGGGGTTTGGCCTGGGCCAATTGCCAAAATTTTTGGGATAATGACGGTAGCGGCTACGGGGGTTATGCAGAAAGTAAATAAGTGTGTATGTTGTTACGTGTATAAGGTAGAGGGTGGTTTAGAAGAAGCGAAGGGGTTTTTAAGGGTAGCGTCTACGGGGATTACGCAAGGGTGTATACAAGAACGGGGGTTATGCAAAAAGTGTGTTTGTTTTTACGTGTATAAGGTAGAGGGTGATTTAGAAGAAGCGAAGAGGGTTTTAAGGGTAGCGTCTACGGGGGAGGGGAGCGTCTACGGGGATTACGTAAATAAGGGTGTATACAAGAACGGGGGTTATGCAAAAAGTAAATAAGTGTGTATGTTTTTACGTGTATAAGGTAGAGGGTGATTTAGAAGAAGCGAAGAGGCTTTTAAGGGTAGCGTCTACGGGGGGTTGCGTAAAAAGTGAATAAGGATGTATACAAGAAGTAATTAGAAGAAAGAAAATATATGGAGGATTGTGTGTGTGTGTGTAAGAGATGAGGGGTAGTGCTTACGAGGGGGAGGGGCTATGCAGTTAAGGGTTCTATATTTTGAAATTCTCAAAGGAATGTTATTAGATTGATAACCAACATTTTTTTTAAAACGGATATGTGTGTGAATTCATATCATTTTATAGAAGGTTTTTTATATTGTAATAAATGAAATCTCGCATTATTATGAATACATCTAAGACAAACAAACAGATTACAGAAACCACATTAGACGTTGCAACTTAGCAATAAGTGATGGGGATCTAACCATTGGTACAATATTTTGAAATTCTCAAAGGAATGTTATTAGATCGATAACCAACTTTTTTTAAAACGGATATGTGTGTGAATTCATATCATTTTATAGAAGGTTTTTTATATTGTAATAAATGAAATCTCGCATTATATTAAATTCGCTTAGTGGGTAATATTTGCAAACACGTGCAAACCAAATCATTTATTCAGACAATAGCGAACTTGTTTCAAAATATGATGAGATTGGAATGTCATGATTTCTAGTTTATAATTGTTAGTAACAGATAAGATTGTACGAAATCGTAGAAAAATATAGTTTTCTGGAAATAGGATGATGATATCAAAAATAACTCATTGGACTTGTGCATCCCCCTCTATAATAAAATATTCTTTTAAATAGTGCTCACAGTAAATACTAGACAATAGACTGTACTTAGGGTTCCAGTGAAAAGTTGTCGTTTAAGGTTCCACAATTCATAGTAAGTTTACTATTTTTTTTTCATTCATCTTTAACTATTTTAAAAAACTTAATTGTTGAATTATTATTATTATTCTGTTATCTTTTCAAATAATTCTTTCTTTATTACGGATGAATTTTTAAAATGAGATTAATACAATAAGCACTGCTTTTGCAGAAATAAAACCCGTTATAAAACTGAAAGATTTACCAAGGGATACACCACATAGAATAAACAGCGCAAAGGTGCACCAGGGGCAATTTGGAGTCCAAATACTTCTGGAGCTGGACGAAAATATAGTATTTCTCCCCAAAAGAGTGACGGATGCATTTGCGTCGCATGTAAATCAATTTACGCCGGGGAAGTTCAGCATTACATTCCTAGGACTTCAAACTTTCCAAAGGGTTTCCCCTAGGACCCTCATCAAAATAGAGGAGAATGTATAAAAAACATAACAAAACAGTACATATTGAATTTCAACACCTTGAAAAATAATCTGGACACAGGTGAACAGCTTCAGTTTTCAAAATCGTAAGTTTTTATAATTTTTTGAAAATGAATTCTGAGGAAATAGCTCTCCTGACTGATAATATTGATAAAAAGTTTCAAGCAATTGAATATATTTTATTTCAAAAAAAAATTGTACTATTTATGATATAGAAAAATGGTCAAAACAAGCTAAATGCCACATTAGACTTTGCTACTTAGCAATACGTGATGGGGATCTAACCATTGGTACATTACGTAAACTACAAACCAACTTGGGTCACTTGAAGCGGTTTAGAACAATAATTCAGAATCTAAGTAAATCTGGAAAGGGGCTTACTATTAATAATAAAAAAAGAAGTAATAGAGTAAAATGGGAAGATATTAATTCAATTTTTGAAAGTAGAGTTCGAACCGGGATTATTATAAATAAATCTCATAAAGATATCTTACAGTTTTTTGATGATTTGTTGTTTCTTTTCAGCACTAGAATGAAAAACGCATTAAAAAAATGCAATATGTTGAAAGTAAATACTTGTTTTTGTGCAGAATTTATTAGAAAATCAGGTGATACTGAAATTACAGAAAATAAATATTTTTCTACAAAAAATGAAATAATTGATAAGACAACTGACTTTAAAAAATGGTTTGCAGTTAATGTAAGAGATGTCATTTTAAGAAAACTTTCAGAATATTCTGAGGAAGGATCGGGGTGGGCCTTGAGTAAAATTATATCTCTGGAAATCAATATAAATAAATACGAGGTGGCTAGTGGAATATCATCATATATTAAATTACCAGACATAATAGCTAAAAGAAAGGCGTGTATCAACGTTCAGAATGACGATAATGCATGCTTTGCTTGGGCAATTGTTTCAGCTTTGTTCCCTTGCGTTATTAATAAAAATCCTACACGTACTTGTTCATATCCTCATTATAGCAAAGTTTTGAACATAAACGGTCTTACATTTCCTGTACACCCAAATCAGATTACAACTTTCGAAAGAAATAATGTTAATATTTCGGTTAATGTTTTTGAATTGGAAATTTTCAGACCATCAAATTTTAGTGTTGTGCCAGTACGTTTAACAAAACAAAAAAGAGAAAAGCATGTCAATTTCCTGATTATTCAAAATAAATATTTTCCTAAAAAGAATGATTGCGAACCAGAGTCAGATAATGATGATTATGATTTTAATGATGATATACAGTATCACTATATTTGGATAAAAGATTTGTCAAGACTTTTATCCAAGCAACTCTCTAAAAATACTAGGACAAAATATATATGTGATAGATGTTTGAATTATTTTGTTTCTCAAGAAAAATTGGATGACCATTTCAAATATTGTGAAAAAATTGATAATAATTGTAAAATTGAGTTTTCTAAAGATCCATATGTCAAGTTTAAAAATTTTGTTTACAAAGAAAAAGTACCTTTTATTATTTATGCAGATTATGAATCACTACTTATTCCTTATATTGATGTAGATGCTAGAATAAAATCTCAAAAGGGATATGGTTCGCAGTCGGTAACGAGAAGTGCTAGGTATCAAAAACATAAAGCTTATAGTGCTGGACTATATTTTAAATGTAATTTTAACGATAACTGGTCATTTTATGATAGTAATCGAAGTTCTGATTGTATGTTATGGTTTGTAGATAAAATTGAAAATATTGCAAAATTTGTAATGTCAAAATTAAAAAATGTTAAACCAATGAATGTTGAAGTGAATTTAAAAGATGCTTCAGATAAATGTCATATTTGTGAGGAGATATTTAAGGAAGGTGATAAGATTGTTAGGGAACATTGTCACCTAACAGGTAATTTTCGAGGTTTTGCTCACAACCACTGTAATCTTAATCATAAAAAATCATTTGTCATTCCAGTAGTTTTTCACAACCTAAGTGGTTATGATTCACATTTCATAATTAGAGATTTAGCTAACCGAAATTATGTTCAACTTTTACCTGTTAATAAAGAAAAATACATAAGTTTTACAATCTGGGATAATAATACAAATATTAGGTTTAGATTTATAGACTCTTTTAGATTTATGGGATGTTCATTAGATTCATTGGTATCAACATTAGAACCAGAAAATTTCATTCCACTTAGAAAAGAATTTTCTAATCTAAATACTGAACAATTTAGTTTATTAACTAGAAAAGGTGTTTTCTTTTATGATTATTTAGATGATATAAAGCGATTAGATGAAACTGCATTACCTAGTAAAGAATATTTTTACAACAAACTTAACGATGAACATATAAAAGATATTGACTATAGGCATGCAAAATTAGTTTGGTCAGCATTTAATATGAAAACCCTTGCTGATTACAGTGACTTGTATATGAAAACAGATATTTTACTTCTAGCGTCTGTTTTTGAAACATTTCGTGATACTTGCTGGAAAACATATGGTTTGGATCCTGGTCATTATTATACAGTTCCTGGTTACACTTGGGATTGTATGCTCAAGTATACTCATTGTAAATTAGAGACAGTGCAAGATATTGATATGCTGCTATTTTTTGAAAGAGGTATAAGGGGTGGAATATCTCAGTGTTGTAATCGATACGGCGAAGCCAACAACAAGTATATGCCTACGTATAATGGAAACAAACCTATGAAGTATCTTTTAAATACAGATATTAATAATCTTTATGGTTGGGCTATGAGTCAGGAGCTTCCCTACGGAGGATTTAAATGGGTAGATCATAATATTGATATAACTCAAATTCCAGATGATTCCCCTGAAGGGTACCTGCTCGAGGTTGATTTAGAGTATCCAAAAAATAAACACGATCTACACAAAGATCTGCCATTCTGTGCAGAACATATTTCACCACCAAATTCTAAACAAAAGAAATTAATGACTACTCTGTATAATAAAAAAAATTATATTATACATTACAAAAATTTAAAGCAAGCTATAGCTCATGGATTATTGCTTAAGAAAGTTCATAAATTTCAGCAAAGTTGTTGGTTGAAGCCTTATATAGAATTGAATACTTTGATGAGATCCCACGCAAAAAATAATTTTGAAAAAAATTTGTATAAACTTATGAATAATGCAGTATTCGGGAAAACGATGCAAAATTTGCGTAAACATCGGTTAGTGAAATTAGTTCGAACGTGGTATGGCAAACGAGGAGCTAGAAATTTAATTGCAAGTCCCACATTTCATAGTCGTGTTATATTTAACGATGATGTTGAGAATCCTTTATTGGCTATAGAGCTTAAGAAAACTAAAATTGTATTTGACAAACCTCTTTATATAGGATTAGCAATTTTAGATATTTCAAAAATATGTGTTTATGAATTTCATTATGATTATATGCTGACCAAATTTTCACCTGAACAATGTAAATTACTTTATACCGATACTGATAGTTTAGTATACGAAATTCAATGTAATAACATATATGAAGAAGTAATAAAGGCGGATATTCACCGTTTTGATACTAGTGATTATCCTGTAAATAATGTGTGGGATATTCCTCTAGCTAATAAGAAAGTACCCGGAATTATGAAGGATGAAAATAACTCAAAAATTATGACACATTTTGTAGGTTTACGTTCTAAACAGTATGCCTTCAGAGTGTTAGGTGAGGAAAACGATGTAAAAAAAGCTAAAGGTATTAAGTCTAATGTGGTAAAGAAAAAAATAACTTTTGATGATTATATTCTCTGTTTGCAGAAATTTATAGAAAATCCTCAAGAAGAGTGTTTCATGCATGCAACTCAACGTTGTATACTATCAAAGTTACATGATGTATACACCATTGAACATACAAAAATTGCTTTAAACCCATCAGATGATAAAAGATATTTGATACCTGGTTCACATGACACTCTTCCGTGGGGACATTATAGTATTATGGAGTTATAATAAATTGATTTGAATTTATTTTCAGATGAAGAGTTTGGTAGATCTATGTACTAAGATAATTTGTAATCGTATTACTAGAATTTCAAGTTTTCTTGTACAAGCTCAAATTCCTCAGTTTTTGCTTTCATCTGTATAACTATATTTAATATGTACTGTCAAATGTATAATTTTCATTTTGCCTTTAATGTAATATGTACTGTTTTTTTATTTGATGTAATATGTATATAAATACAATTAATAAAACAATATTCATATAACCTTGAAACTTGATTTTTTATCCTAGCTCCTTCCCACAGGTTTTCAAGAATTTTTAACGTTATTACGTCGATTTGAAGTTTCATAAGTAGTACATGAGTAAGAAGTGCTGTTCCTTTAGACTGGTGTTTAAATTGTAAATTTGGAATTTTGCTGCCAAATATGCCTTTTCAGCAACATTTGACGGTGATGCTTGAGGAAAATACCGATTTAGGTTAGTCTTTTTCCCATTTTGTTCTAACGCGATACGAATGTTCACCATCATGATCGTTTTCATTTACACTACATCGAGGTCGCTCTAATAGTTGAATAGTTGCAGGATTTAGAGTGCCATCTACAGGAAAATTTAATTTCTCTTGGAAAGCTTTTAAAATCGATGACATATTTGTGATATCATATTCCGACTTGTTAACATATCCAAATCTTTCGATAATTTACATCAAGTTTCTCAGATGTCACTAAAGGTAGAATTATTATTAATAGTAAAAGAAACATCCTTCACTTTCGATGTTCAATACTGATTCCAAATCAACATAAAAGTTTTCATCATCAGCATTACTTGTGTTAGAGGTGAAATGAAACAAAGAATATTTTCATAATTTTATAATGTTAAATCATTGATTACATGGACTTTGTAATAGTACAGATATTCTCTAAGTGCTCTTCCTATTAAACTGCTGTTGTCATAAGAATAAATAACACAAACAGCATACATTAAATCTAAACAATTGGAAAAACCACATATTGGATTCGATATAAATGTTTTTAATAAATTAATGATATTATAATAAAAATCGCAAAAGTTCACTTTATTTAAAATTGAAATGTGATGTTGAAGCAAATTCTCATGAACACGTTGAATTTCTACAACTTCTTCTTCATCGAGGAAAACTGTTACATCATCTTTCTGAATTTTAAAAAATTTTTGATTATCATAAATAACTTTAGTTATTTGACAAAAATCTTGGTACAACATGATGGGATTAGAATCTACAACATCATCATCTGGAGAATTGAAGAATAACTCGTTACTTTTATGCAGCACTTCTATGATCTCATCCCATTCTAAAGTATTGAATGACATTTTTGAAGGTTCCACGATAAACGATGATAAAATGATGGCAGGTGCAAAAGTTCTGACAGGACTCAGGCAACATCCAACTTCAAATCGACGACCAACATTGAAAACTGTATGCAATAAATAATGTCTTTCTTTTCTTATTGCAATTTCATAATTAAGTACAATTTGATCTAAATCACGATCATAATTTGGTTCTTCATCATAACTACTATTATCACTACATGACATTGTAACACTATAATACCCAGAATCGTGACTACTCATTATGATGACTTCTAAACTAATGTCGATCAATTTATATGTTTATCTCTGTCCTCCACTCAATTAAAGTTGATTGGTTGCTGGTGATCTATACTACTACGTCATCAGTGTTAATCCAACTGTTATGTTTTTCATCTAATCCTAACCATTTAACGTACATTTTGTTACGTTTCCTCTTCAACACCTTTTCAACGAGATAAATGTGGGGATTTTTGGTTTTTAGTAATTCTTCTTCATAGAAACAACCTCTAATAGGCGATCCAGTCATATCTTCTATCAAATACGTTACAGGATTCGTTATTTTGACTTTCGTAATTTTGAATAGTTCAGTTGTAAAATTGGGAGTGTAACCTTTTTCAAAAGCATGTTTCGCTTTACTTATTCGCACAATATCTCTCACATTTAATTTTCTGGGTCCGGCGATTTTCAAATAACTGAATTTCTTATTTAAAATCAATTTTTCGTTACTTCGATTCACCTGATGGTTTGTATCCAGTTTTACTATGTTTTGTGTCGTTGTATTCCTTTGTGATTTGAGGTAAAATATCGATCCATTGGTATTTCCCAATTAAGCTGAAATGTTTATAGAGTTTCGTTTTGAGCGTTCTAATAACTCTTTCTGCAATTGCAGCTTTCTTCGTACTAAATGTACTATAATGATTGATATTATGTTTTTTCATTAGCGATTTGAATTTACTATTGTAAAATTCCGTTCCCTGATCTGATTGTAGATTTTTTGGTGTTCGACTCCTGATAATACTCGAAAATGCTCGTGTTATTTCTTCGGCCGTTTTCGTCTTGAGTGGACGAGTCCACATGAATTTCGAGAAACAATCGATAACCACCAAAATCATTTTAAATCCTTTATTATGCTTTGCATAAGGTCTCATTTCGGCTAAATCCATTTGCCATAAGTCATCAAGACCTTTGATTATTGTTCGTCGACGTGGATAATTTCGTCGAATCGGTTTATGCAATTCTTTAACAAGTTGAATCCTGTCTGCAGACATGATGTATAGTGAACAAAGAAGGTTATTTTGTTATATATATATATATATATATATATATATATATATATATATATATTCTAAAGGTCAATTATTGTTCTTCTTCTAAATTACACTGTACGAGAAGATCCATACAAAAATAATCTCTACTACCCAATTTGAATTCTATTTTATCGTTCTTCTTTATGCTAAGGCCGTTTAACTGTTGATACTGATATTCCATATTATTCTTCAATAAAACGCTGCCATCAGAAGCATAATGTTTACAATTTTCAATTTTACAATCAAAAGAGAATACAAAAGCCGTACCTTCCGTATCCAAAACGTAAAAGTTCTTGTTGAATTTCTTCGTGCCCCTAAAGCTGATTAGACACTTTGTGTGATACTTTTCTGCGAATTGGTGTATCTGTCTGCTGATATTTGTCGATGAAACGAGATTATCGACATATTTTTTTATCGGAATGTTTGTATTGAGAGTAGCAATCCTTGAATCATAGTTTCTATGTATTTCATCCAATGTATCTTTCATTTTTTTGTCAAGTATGTTTACTATAAATTTTCTATTTGATTCTATTGCATTATCCACATACTTTTGAGTTGATCCATTATTTATCAAGGATTTTATTTTATCATTTATTTGCTGAATACTTGTGTTCAACGACAATTGAGCTATTTCGATTTTTTTAAATCGTGCTTCGAGATTTGTATCATACTTCTTTTTATATGCGTCAGAATGTCGACCAAACTTGTCGAGACTCATTTTGAAAATGAACATAAATCAATCGATGGTTAATGTATATAATCGGCTTCACGAAGTTCATGTATAATGGCAACAATCTCATTATCATTGGAAGTGTTACCTGCATCCTTGGAAGCTATTAACTCTCTAAGTCTTTCAACAATCTCGTTTACATCGTCCCAGTAAACGTACTCTATATCTTTATCATTATAGGTCATGATGTGATCAGGTAATCCTTTACCTACGATGTTAGTGGTAGTGTTTCGTCTTATAATAAATTGCTTTTTAATAATATTAATATATTTCCACCGCTGAGAAACTTTTAGTGTTCTATCTTTTTTCAAATGAACCCCCGTTCGTTCCAATAATATTTTGTATGTAGGTAAATCATCTTCGATATATTTGGGATGTTGGTAGAAAAGTAATTGGTAAAGACCTGGAGTAGCAGGTATTCTATCCCATCCTTTATCTCCTTCTACGAATATATCTCCGTTTTTTGCGTCAAAGTTTATGCGTTTATTCCCCAGAGTCCACTGATCGTTTTCAGCATTATACTTTGGACCGTACAAATCATCGATTTGTGAGTCTTCGTTAAAGAAATTGATGACACATTGTCGACCCATTGTAGGATATTGTTCGATGTACTCGTTGACTGTTCGTGGTGAGAAATGTTCACTAGTATTCACTTGAGGTTCACCATCATCATCATCATCCGTAAATACTGATTCATTTTTCGGATCATAACTGTATAATTCTTCATCACTGATAAAATTGGGGACATGTTCTTTTTTCTCTTTAGATGATGTGGGCTGTGGTGGTGGTGGAGGTAGGGTTGCTGTAATCTGCTTGTTTGTCTTAGATGTATTCATAATATTTACGATATCTTTGAGTGGATTAGATATAGGTTTGAAAATTCTATTTAGTGTCTCATCATGCTCAGTTTTGTTCAGTTTAAAAGATAAATACTTTTTTTTAATCATTCGTTTCAGATCTGCAATTTTTCGTTTTCGCACAGCGTCTGCATCAGATGACATCATAATGAAAAATGAATGGTTAAATAATTATTATATTTTTATATACATATCGAATCCTTTACGATATCTACCATCTTGTAAATCAAAGTCTTTAACAATAACCAAAGCGCCATATTTATCATTCCAGCATTCAGAGCACATTTTCTTGAATTGTTCAAATGACATGTCGGGGAAACGTGTTCGTTGAAGGCATGTTTAAGGTTAATTTCATCCTGTTTAAACATTACAATCATATTGCAGTTATCACGTATTAGCTGCTTTGGTATTTTCGAATAAGTCTGACATAGGTAGAAGACATCAATACTTCTGTGCCTACACATGGAAAAATATTCTTGAATTGTTTGTTGTTTGTCGCATGACACATCGTCAAAAATGAAAATCGAATTCGGTTTGGATTGTGTAGGACTTACAATTTCATCGTTTTCTTTAAACGGATAATATCCCACACCTTTTACACCAGTCAATACTTCTTCGAGCAGTTGGTATTTTGGTTGATATAGAGATTTAGAATAAACGTAGACATTTTTAAATTTTACACCATTTGGATTGAACAGCAATGATAGCACAATATTTGTTTTCCCACATCCGCTGGGGCCACAAATAATAGCACGAAACGAATCAGGTAATAAAAGTCCATGTTTTCGGCTACGTCTATCTTCCAAAACGCTATCGAAATTTTCAATCGGTAATGACTGCTCTTGTTTAACAATCTCCATCTTATGATACTTTTCAAACAGTGCAGCTATAATTATAGGTTCCATCGTGAACAAATAGTCAGTCTTCATGTTGATTCACGAAGGTGAAGGTGTGCTAAATTCACTCATAAACAATTTGCCTTTTGAGCTTCATTTTCCTGGCTACCAATACTGTGGACGTAAGTTTTACTATTTTTATTTTCTCACAATATTAAATCCTCTATTTATATAGCTGGAACGCGTCTGAAAAAACGGCTACTACGAGGAGATACAGGTGTCAACGCTCTCGACGCAGCTTGCAAAAATCACGATATCGCATACGCATCTAACAAGTCACTCACAGATCGTCATAAAGCTGATTTGGTACTAGAAAACGCCGATTGGGAGCGAGTGAAGTCAAAAGACGCTAAATTAGGTGAAAAGGCAGCCGCCTGGCTCGTTACCACTGGAATGAAGGTCAAACGCAAGTTGGGAATGGGTATGAAGCCGAAGCGTCGTAGATCTTTTCATCGTGATGTTGTTATGAAGGTGAAGAAATCCATGAAAAAGGGATCTTCGCTGTCAGATACAGCGATGTTTGCATTGCGAGCAGCAAAATCTCTTATTCAAAAATTCGGAGGCCGAAAACATGTTCCAATACCTAGAATAATACCTGTAGCTAAATCTGGAGGATTTTTACCTCTAATACCTCTTTTCGCTGGACTTTCAGCTTTGGGAGCATTATCAGGCGGTGCTGCGGGAATTGCGAAAACTGTGATCGATGCAAAAAATGCTCAAAAGAAATTGGAAGAAGATCATCGTTATAATAAAGCTATGGAGCCTATAGGTAAAGGATTGTAGTTGCGAAAGAACGCTAAAGGTGGATATGGATTATTCTTGAAAAAAAACTACCATTGAAGCTACCCAATAGAGCATTATTCGACTATGAATTGATCAAGTTTGCCAAATTATTGAAAATAAAATATTTTCGAGATGTGTACATGCGCGATTCTCTACCGAAAAACGGACCTCGACGATGTGAATCAGCAATACTAAATTTGGATGTGTCTAAAAACTCAGGCACGCATTGGGTAGCATATAGGAAGATGAATGACTGCGTCGAATATTTCGATTCATTTGGTAATCTGAAGCCTCCGAGAGAACTTGTCACTTATCTTGCTGGCAGTAAAATATTTTACAATTACGAGCAATACCAAAATTACAATCAGATCAACTGTGGACATTTGTGTTTGCAATTCCTCTATAATGTTTGAAGCATGGTTGGTTGGCGAAACACAATTGTTGTCGTCTTTTACAAGTGCCGAATTGAGAACTATTCCTCTAAAGTATTTGGTAGAGCGAGTTAAACCTTGGGATTTATTAGACAATTGGCATAAATTACCAAAAGAATATCAATCGAATTTCAACTTGCAAATTTGCTTGCCTTGTTTTGTGCATTACAATCGACCGGATCAACGTACTCATGTCGATGGTCCGGTTAGCTCACAACGCAACTGTCATGCATGTAATTATTATTTGAAAAAATAAAATTGTTTTTTCTAATCTAGTAATATTATTTAAATACACCACTCCCATAAACATCACAGTCATGTCTCAACTGTTGAACTTAACGTCCACATCGAATGAATTCTCCTTCACTCCTCCCACACCGATAATATTGAAACCTGAAAAAGAATACTTTATTGGTGTGTTGGGGTTTCATTCGTATCATTCTATAACGAATATCGATGGTGAGAAATTTTATTTCTACAATAAAAATGATCGTAAGAAAGGACTCATCACCATTAACTTCCCGTCAGGATGTTACGAAATCACAGATATTGAAGCTTATCTCATCGATCAATTCAAATTGAAGACGGATACAACTGTGGCCGATATATCTTTGAAGCCCAACAACAACACTCTTCAGTGTGAAATTTACAGTCGACAGCACGCCATCGATTTTCAATACTCTGATAGTTTGAGTAAAATACTAGGATTTTCTCCAAAGATACTAGATCCTGGTAAAGTCCACCGTTCCGATCTACCTGTTAACATTTGTAAAATATCAACTTTACTATTCGATTGCAATATTGCTGAAGGATCGTTTGACGGAGATAAGCCTGCTCATACAATATTCAGTTTCCCAATTACAGTGGACCCTGGTTATGCAATCAACGAACGACCAAACAATCCGATTTACTTAGCTGTGAGCAGCACAAACGAAATCACCAACATTACCGTAAGAGTGTTGAATCAAGATCTCGAACCAGTAATTTTTCGAGGAGAAAAAAGCACGTTACTTTTACATCTATTGGAACGTTAATGGGTCTACTTATCAACAACGACTATTATAAAAGTCCCTCATCATCTACAACAAAATTAGTCTCTTGCAGATCGTTCAAAAGAACGAAGCTTCATCTAACTCCTGCAAATCGGGCGTTTCTCAAAGCAATCGGATTAAAGTTGAAGAAGAATGACACTAAAAAGAAAGTACGTGCGTTCTGATAGGACACCACCATCAACGAAAATATCTTCGATATTTGACCTTTACCGAGATCCACAATATGAAGAGTCGATAAGAAAAGAAGATTTTCACACCTATGTTCCTTATGTGAAATCATTCAATAACAGCGATTCTGTGGAATTTGACATACAACAAACTGACGCATTTTTTCTCATGTACGAAACTCAACTTGAAATTAAGGGAAAATTAGAAGTTAGTGGCGGAGGAGGACATGTTAATCTAACGCCAAATTGCGGTGCATTCCTCTTCGATTCTTGTTCCTACATTCAAAGTGGAAAGGAAATAGAAATAGTACGAGATCCCGGTATAGTAACTACCGCAAGAAGTTTGTTGTGTTATAATCCACAATCGAAAGAAATGGCTTTAGCTGGCTGGAATTATCCCAATAAACCGCTATTGAATGATGTTGATAAATCGTTTAGTTTGTTGATTCCTCTAAAACACATTTTCAATGTATTCAATGACTATACTAAAATCACATATGGAAAACAAACTTTTCGATTCATACGTGCTCGTCATGATAACGATGCTGTAATAGTAAATGAAGTAACAACAGGTACTACGACATCTAACACTACAATAAAGTTTGTTATAGATAGCATGGCATTGAAAGTTAAACACGTCTATCCTAACGATGAAATAAAATTACGTATGATGGAGCAAATAAAAAGTGATCGACCAATATTCATTCCGTTCAGGAAATGGGAACTTTGTGTATTGCCTACGTTAACGAAAGACGCTAAAAATGAGATTTGGTCAGTTAAAACGAGCTCGTCTGTCGAGAGACCTCGGTATGTTATCGTATGCTTTCAAATAGATAGACGCAACAAGAAGACAAACGATCCTTCGCAATTCGATCACTTGAACACCAACAATGTAAGATTGGCTTTGAACGGAGATTTTTGGCCCACCGAACGATTAAAGATGGATTTCGGAAAAAACGACTATACTCTTGCCTATCATAATTACGCCTCATTCTATAGAAGCTATACCAATTCCAGCATAGTACATCCAACATTGGACTATGAAGCATTCAAAGATCGTGCTCTCTTTGTCATAGACTGTTCCAAACAGGAGGAGGGTATGAGGGCATCGACAGTTGATATAAAAGTGGAAATTGAAGTAGGTGTAGGATTTCCTGCAAATACTAGAGCATATTGTATAATTATACATGACTGTTTATTAGAGTATTACCCCCTAACGGAAATTATCAAAACGATCATATAATACCAGTGTTGAAATACACAGCGAGACAGTTACAAATAAACCACGATGAGAATAGCATTCATTGACATTAAAAGGCTTCATTATCGAGGGTACATTCCATCCTAAGGAATTGTCCATCGAAATCGGATATAAACATAGACACTACATATTTAAGCCGCCACAACCCTTTCATTTGCTAAGCAATCAAGATAAAATAACAAACAACTTTTTGGACCACCATATCCATGGAATCAAGTATTCTTCTGGCGATGTTGATTATTCAAAATTGGACGAGATTTTGAAAAGTACAATGTCTAATGTCGATTGTATTTACGTTCGCGGTAATCAGAAATATGAATTTTTACAAAAGAAATGTGAAGAATATGGAATTTCTACGACAATTGTTGTTGATGTCTGCAAGTTTGATGGAACGTCCTCAGCCATGGAAAGTTTAAAAAAACATTCTAATGCTTGTCATGCCGATGGGGCTTTCAATTGTACACAAATTAATGTAGAACGATTACGATGTTGGTTTTTAAATGTAATACCATTGTAATTTTACTCAAATAAATAGAAAAAATTGATGAGTTGTTTTATTGAAACACATTGTATACTCATTTATGTCTATACTACATGAAGACTTAAACTTTCGTTTTACAATATTCAATATAATTTTCAATATTAAAATAAATACTGATGTTAAAATCATACATGTCATTGCAAAAACATTAATAATTTCATCCTTGATGGCATCCTGTTGTTCCCGAACCTTCTGTATCCAAAACGTTAAAGTTCTTGTTGAATTTCTTAAGAAAAAATTGATGAGTTGTTTTATTGAAACACATTGTATACTCATTTATGTCTATATTACATGAAGACTTAAACTTTCGTTTTACAATATTCAATATAATTTTCAATATTAAAATAAATACTGATGTTAAAATTATACATGTCATTGCAAAAACATTATTAATTTCATCCTTGATGGCATCTTGTTGTTCCCGAATTGTATTATTCATCATATTGTAGCCGGTTCAATTCTGTGGATATTTTTTTGTAGGCGGCGATTTTTGAAGACGTTATCCTCCAAGCACATTCGCTCCAATTGCTTTATCAGTTTAATCTTATTTTCATAAATTGAAATATCTTTACTCAATTCTCGAACGCTTTTAGAAAATTCCTCCAATTTGCGTCTATACTCTTCCGATGACATTGTGATACAAACACTCAATTCTCTCATTCATTTATTATAAAAGAAATCATGCACATGCTTTCAAGATTTTCAAAATACCCCGTATAAAAAAAGACATCAGTTAAATATGATTTTAAAAAAACTGCAACATAAAATCTATTTTTATTAATTCGATAGAAAACTAGATTCTGCTGTTTCATGAATAAACTCAGTTTAGATTTTATCGTAAATGACTAATACAATATCAAGTTGATATCATATATTTTTTAAAAGATACTAAAGTAATATTCCGTAATATGAAGTAATATTCCCTTATCATGACATTCCAATCTTATCATATTTTGAAACAAGTTCGCTATTGTCTGAATAAATGATTTGGTTTGCACGTGTTTGCAAATATTACCCACTAAGCGAATTTAATATAATGCGAGATTTCATTTATTACAATATAAAAAACCTTCTATAAAATGATATGAATTCACACACATATCCGTTTTAAAAAAAGTTGGTTATCGATCTAATAACATTCCTTTGAGAATTTCAAAATATTGTACCAATGGTTAGATCCCCATCACTTATTGCTAAGTTGCAACGTCTGATGTGGTTGCTGTAATCTGTTTGTTTGTCTTAGATGTATTCATAATAATGCGAGATTTCATTTATTACAATATAAAAAACCTTCTATAAAATGATATGAATTCACACACATATCCGTTTTAAAAAAAAATGTTGGTTATCAATCTAATAACATTCCTTTGAGAATTTCAAAATATAGAACCCTTAACTGCATAGCCCCTCCCCCTCGTAAGCACTACCCCTCATCTCTTACACACACACACAATCCTCCATATATTTTCTTTCTTCTAATTACTTCTTGTATACATCCTTATTTACTTTTTACGCAACCCCCCGTAGACGCTACCCTTAAAAGCCTCTTCGCTTCTTCTAAATCACCCTCTACCTTATACACGTAAAAACATACACACTTATTTACTTTTTGCATAACCCCCGTTCTTGTATACACCCTTATTTACGTAATCCCCGTAGACGCTCCCCTCCCCCGTAGACGCTACCCTTAAAACCCTCTTCGCTTCTTCTAAATCACCCTCTACCTTATACATGTAAAAACAAACACACTTTTTGCATAACCCCCGTTCTTGTATACACCCTTGCGTAATCCCCGTAGACGCTACCCTTAAAAACCCCTTCGCTTCTTCTAAACCACCCTCTACCTTATACACGTAACAACATACACACTTATTTACTTTCTGCATAACCCCCGTAGCCGCTACCGTCATTATCCCAAAAATTTTGGCAATTGGCCCAGGCCAAACCCCCAAAAAACTTTTTGCATAACCCCCGTAGACGCTACCCTTAAAAACCCCTTCGCTCCTTCTAAACCACCCTCTACCTTATACACGTAACAACATACACACTTATTTACTTTTTGCATAACCCCCGTACACCCTTACTTGCGTAATCCCCGTAGACGCTACCCTTAAAAACCCCTTCGCTTCTTCTAAACCACCCTCTACCTTATACACGTAACAACATACACACTTTTTGCATAACCCCCGTAGACGCTACCGTCATTACTTGCTAACCATCTAGAGACTTCTTTTACTTCTTGTAAACCCTCTGGAAACTTCTTCCTATCGGTAACCACCCATAGGCCATCCGCCTGTTCATCCGATAAAGTGTCACAGAACATACGTGTATTACCTACTAATTTTATAACATTCAAAACAGTATTGTACTGAACCAAACGACTATTTCGTATCTAAGTTTCGCAAGTATATTTTAACGTAGTGCGCATACGCAAACGATTAATTTCAGATTCTCCCCGCTCACGACTTCAACCGATATGAAATGCTGTCAAGATGATGTTTGGTTTTACTCAAATTAAGATGGGTATATTTCATATTTATAGGATATTGACTGATGAATTACTATATCGTTATTTGTCTGTAAAGGTAAGCTTTCCTTTTTTTAATACTTTACTAATAATAAATAAACTATTTACAACCTACATCTAAAACTGTGTACTTACAGTTTACATTTCAGGTACCTGTGAAAGTTTGTATTCCAATCTTCGTATCGACGAGATTACTTAGTAGAAGGATATTTTATGTGTTAGTGAAAATGTCAAATGGCTTTTATATGCTAATACTCAGCAACACATCTATACTTATCTCCAACATGGGATTCTCCGGGACTTCTTTATATACAATTTCATTTAATATCAGTGGATGTTTACTATCAAATCACGATTCAGAAGATTGCTAATATATAACATCAGGTTAGTCAATGGTCAACCATAATTTGTAATATCTTTTTTTATACTTTTTTCAAAGTTTTCAAGTCTTCATAAATTTTTTAACATGTCTCCCTTTTGATTTTCAAAATCAACAACTCACTTTTCTTTTTTATCTCAGTTCCTACTAGCTGTTTTCAGGTATATTCTTTATGGATCATTCATATAATTCCCGTAAATTTTATATCACGATTGTTATTGGTCGACTATGTTTCAGATTTCGCGCACTTATAACTAACCACATCTTTGTTACTCTGTTGTCTACCGATATAAATTAACTTATTTATCTGAACAAATTGCTTTATTTCATAATTCCTTTTCAATATTACTAATAACGATGTATTAATTCCTAAATAAAATTTATGGTTCCAATATCATTGACGTACATGTCAAATCAAATTAAATTTCCTTTCCCTGTCATTTCAAATAAATTGATGTATACGAGGATCATCCAAAATTATATCTGCGGTATACGTGGTTGGCACATATTCCCCAAAAGTTTTTATATCCATTTCTTGCATAAGAAATGATATAACATTTTTTGTTTTAACTAATACTAACGAAATGCTGATATTGATGATATCAACTCAATAAATTTATTAACTTACTCATTCATAAAATTTGTATATTCGTGAGATATGAAGAATCCCTCTTTTTAATCCGTTATATAGATTCACTAATTCCTATGCATTTATTACATGGGAATAATTGATGAAATACGGCCCTTCATATGGTAATATAAGTTTCGCACATCGATTTTCCTTGAAATTCGTTACTACAAGTGTCTTAATTATTACTAGATCTCCTTTATTGAAATAAATTGTTTTTTTTTGTTTTCTTGTCTCTTTTGATATTTACCTGCTTCTCTTTGTAGTCTATGATTTACTTTATTTATTATTTCGTTATAATTTTCAGGATTACTATTTACCAAAGGTCTGTCTGTTTGAATATTCAAAAATAATGTTACTGGCGCTATTTCAGTGTTGGAGTTTGGAACATTGTTTATATAATATGCTAGATCTGTCAAATATCCCATTCTGTGTGATCTTCTCTAACCATTATACGTAAGTATTTTATCGTTTCTTTTATATAACGGTCTGCAGGGTTAGACTGTGGATGTCTTATGATTATGAACATAGGTCGAATACTATTCTTTCTTAGAAATCGCATGGAATTGCTATTATTATAATAAGTTGCATTATCTAATATACAGTTTTCTGGTTGTCCATAGTTTCTAAAATATTGTGTCATCATTGATTGTATAGTTTTACGATCAGTGCTTTTTGTAGGATATAATTCCACAAATCTTGAAAATACATCTACCATTACTAGAATGTTTTCATTACCTTGTTTACTTGTGATTAAATTGGATAGGAAATCTATTGCTATTATTTTTAGCGAGTTGTCTGCTACTATTGACTTTGGTGTACTTCCATTATGTTGGTTCTTTTCTTCTACAAATTGGCAAATTTTACAACGTCTCAAAATGTTTTTTGTTAAATTTCTATCATTTGTTGCAAAATATGTCTCCCTGAAAATTGTCCAAGTCTTTTGAACTCTCACATATCCAAATTGTTTATGCAAACTTTCTAGTATTCGTGTAGCTAAATTGGCTGTAATTAGAAATTTCTCATCATTATTATAGGTCTCACATACCATTCACTTCTTTCGCTTTTCCTAATTGTTCGCTCGTCAGTTCCTCTTGATTTTCTATGATAGTTTCTAATGTGAAAAGTCCTGTATTATCCTTGAATGCGTTGATTGCTACCCTTATCTTATTTCGTTGTTCGTCTACCTCACCATCCCATATTGTGCATTTTTTATCCTGCCTAGTACAGCATCTATTGGTAATGACGTTTCATATTGTGGTATTGTGTATTCATTTATTTTCCTTGCATCAAAACAAATTCTTAGATCACCTGATTTTTTCACTATTACAATTGGGTTTATAAATTGTGTTTTGGCTCTTTCTATTATTCCTTCTATTAGTAGCTTATCAATTTATTTCTTGATTACATCTTGATATTTGTAAGGTATTGGGTAAGTTTTTGCTTTAAAATTTTCGATATTTCTCACTTCTAACTTGTCAATATAATCTTTAACCATCCTTGTTTTCTTTGAATACAGTTTCTCCTTTTCTTTTAACAATTTCCTTATTTGATTTTCATATTGTTTAGGAACATCTATCTTTATTTCTTATATTCCAGCTCCACATTCCTCTTCATCATAATCGTTCCCATCATTATCCTGCACTTTTTCATATCTTCCGTTAATTACCAATCTCTTATCTTTATTTTCCTTATTATCCACACAGTCATCATAACTTTCCTGAAAATCCACTCGATTATTACTGTACCTAAACTCCAAATTATCCATACCAATATCATAACTCTCCTGATACTCCATTCCATTATCCATGCTTTCCTTTACATTCAATCCATTATCATTACACATTAGATTAACTTGCTTTAAACTTATCTCTTCATGATTCTTATCTTTTTCTCTATTCTATTCACCAATTTCTATATAATTAAATTTCTTCTAATTCTATCTTTCTCCTTAAACTAGTTTCTTGTATTTGTGTTTCTTCCTCTATTAACTAACCACTCACTTGCCTTTTTATAATCTATAACGACTTTATGTTTGCTAAGCTCATCATGTCCAAGCACAATTACCACATCTAAATTTGGTACCACTAATAATTGTAAACTTACTATCATTGATGAAATATCTATTTCAATGTACATCATTTTGTTAACTTCATATAATTTTTGGTTGTTTGCACCTACTAGTGTAATTTTCGGTATTTTTATAGTACGTTTGTTCAGTTCTGGATTTTTTATTAAACATTCTTCCTTTATTAAGGATGCTTCCGAACCTCTATCTATAATAATCACAATTTGTTTTTCTCTATATTTACCAATAACATATACGAGACCTGTAGTTTCCTCACTTTCCAAATCATCTTTTAATTTAATGAATTCGCGGGGATGTTCATCCTCACAAATATACAATGATTCATTTAGTGTTTTTAAATTAAACTCAAGGTCTCTAGTTATTTCCACAATATAATACAAGTTATTGAAAATTCTAAAAAATTGACATTTGTTTCGATAAATCAATATCATCGTCAGAATGACAGAAGTTACATTTCATTTTATGCCTACCTGATGTTTAGTAGTTATATTTGGCTATACCAAGAAGTAACCTAACTTGTGATTGGCTTAATATATGTTTATATAAAAAAGAAGAAGATGTGATATAATAAATATTGAAGCTTAGATATTATGTGCCCTATGGTGATATCCTGGATATCATTTTTCCAATTAAGATCAGTATAACTGTGCAATGATATAGAAAACCAGGAAAACTATATCTGCTGATCTTTACAATTATCACTTAAGAAGACAGTTTATTAGTGGAGAATTCCCTAGATTTAACTGTTCATTGACACCTTCATATTGTGGGTTTCTTAAATGTCTTCT
Organism: Galeruca laticollis; assembly: GCA_963921935.1. Lineage (NCBI taxonomy): Eukaryota > Metazoa > Arthropoda > Insecta > Coleoptera > Chrysomelidae > Galeruca > Galeruca laticollis. Next base: position 260,452,669 of record OY998175.1, read on the forward strand.
AATTTCCAGTTCTTCAAGGAAATCCAGTTCTTGTTTCTTTTCACAAATATGCAGTACTTCTAGTTTTGTGTCAGGTGTCAATGAATGATTGGTGTCAAGTAGATGTTTTGCGTAGTGGGATTTATCTGGTTGTTTTAATCTGTATGCTCGTAAGTGCTCACTGTATCGTATTTCAAAATTCCTAAGGGTCTGACCCAAATAGACAGCATTACATTCTGGACATTTGAGTTTATATATACCTGACTTCTTTAATAGTGGTATTTTTGTTTTTACATTTAACAATTTTGTACTAACGTTACTTTCTGTTTTAAAAGAAATTGTCGTATTCGTTGCTGAAGATATTATCTTTGAAATATTATTAGAAATATTTCCAGCATATGTGATGGTTTCATAAGTTTTAATTTCATCAGCTTGTTCAGGATATATTAGTTGTCATGCCACTTTTTGCTCTTTTTTACTAATTAGCTTATTTATCGTATCTAATGGATAACCGTTAGATGTTGCTATTTGTCTAATTGTATTAATCTCTCTATCAAAATTACATTTGTTCATAGGAACTGAAAAAGCTCTATGTATCATTGAATTATATGCTGCTTGTCATTTTGACGATTGAAAATTAAAATTCCAGAGTATATAACTTCATAGAATCCAGCGATGTAAAAGTTCTTAAAGCAGACCCAACAAAGAAGTTTTCTAATAATGTAAGGGATATTGTTAATAATTCAAATTATCTTTCAAATGATTACGAAAAGAGGTGAAGTTGTCAATGATCAGTTAAATCTAGGGAATTTTCCACTAATAAACTGTCCTATTAAGTGATAATTGTAAAGATCAGCAGATATAGTTTTCCTGGTTTTCTATATCATTGCACAGTTATACTGATCTTAATTGGAAAAATGATATCCAGGATATCACCATAGGGCTAATAATATCTAAGCTTCAATATTTGTAATATCACATCTTCTTCTTTTTTCTATAAACATATATTAAGCCAATCACAAGTTAGGTTACTTCTTGGTCTAGCCAAATATAACTACTAAACATCAGGTAGGCATAAAATGAAATGTAACTTCTGTCATTCTGACGATGATATTGATTTATCGAAACAATTGTCAATTTTTTAGAATTTACAATAACTTGTATTATATTGTGGAATTAACTAGAGACCTTGAGTTTCATTTAAAAACACTAATATGAGCATATTCCACGAAGTAAGGGTCGAGACAGTCAATTCCATTAATGACTCATTTCAACGCGACTCGTAATTTATCGAAAATCCGGCGTTACTGCCGCATTGTTCGTCATTCTGTTTGTATCGTTTCTGTCATAACCGTCTCTGCTACAATCTCTTTTGTTTGAAAATGCTCTTCTTTGATCCTCTGTGCTTCTGTTTCTATTCATATCCCCATTTATACTTCTTTCTGCGCTTCGACTATACCTTTGATAATTAAATTGTCGGTTTCTTCCCTCATTTTCCTGGTTTTTTTGGCCTTCGCTTTCTCTTCTATGTTCATATTGTCTCTGGTTTTGATGGTCTCTTCTGTTGTTTGTACATCTCTGATTATTTTGACTTCTGTTCTCCTCTGATCTTTGCTGGTTGTATTGTCTGATGTAATTATTGTTTTGTCTGTTGTGATAATTGTTATTCTGTCTATTGTAATTATTGTTATAATTTTGAGTATGTCTATTTCTGTCGTCCGAATAATTCGTAAAATCATTATCTCTATAATTATATCTATTCGTATTTTCATAATTACCTGCATTATTATTGTACCAATTATTTTTGTTCTGGTTATTAAAACCTCTATTATTCGTATGATAGTATCTATCTCCACCCTGTTTATTATTTGTATTAATATTGTTATTATTTCTAGAATTTTGTTGTTGACTAGTTGTATGTTTATTGAAACTATTTCTTTCGACTCTTAATAGATAATTATTTAGTTGCTCCATTGTCTTGATATTGTGAATTGCAATGGTTTCTGCAATATCTGGTTCATATTGACGCGCGATAAACATCACTATTAGTGGATCTAAATGCTGTGCAATTGCACATAATTCAGTTGCATGTATACTAATTGTATCATGTATTTTAGCTACATATTTACAATACAATACAATATATTCATTGTTCCTTTGTATACATATAATACATGAACAAGAGAGCCAGCTGGTACTACATAAGATATTCTACAATAAACAATTCTGAGTTTGAGCATATAGGTACTGAACGATTGCTCTGTAATTTAATATGAACATACCCACGTACTCATATATATGTACAGCACATACGTATACAAATCATTTTTGGTTCATTATTCATTGATTATGAATGATCTGATTTTCATTGCCTCGTTCATGAATCGATATACTTTCTTCAGTTGCTTTCTCTCTGTTGAGGTAAGTAGTGAGTCTAAGTCATCTGCATGGCCCCGATGTTTAATAAAGTAAGCTCTTATGCTCTGATACATTGGACAAACTAAAATTATATGCTCAAGCGTTTCTGGTAATAGTTTGAACAGATTGTCCTGATTAGGGTTGTATTTATTTTGTGAGACATATTATTTAAATATATAGACAGTACTTCAGAATTAGAGGTTCGGAGTTGTGCGACGAGCCATTTAATATGTAATGGGCAATCCCCTGTAGATAATTGCTTGGTTCATTTCGATCTTGTAAAAGGTATTTAAACGATGTATGATGTGAACTGAGAAGTATTTTATTTGAATCCTCATGAACATTTTTCTGCAGGTATTGTGATAAAATTTTATTGATATGGCTTGTGTTTTAACTATTTGTATCTATATCATAATCACAGTACGTCGCTGTACCGCGGTATAATTGGTCGATCCAGTTATATTGTTGACATAGGTTAGAGTGATATTTTAAGAGGATCAAACGTAGAAGTACTCTATGAGTGTGTCTTCTAGGGTTGCGATCCTTTATCCTGAGCAGTAGCTCTAACGCCTGCTTTATTATGAAGTAGCTTATTTTACAGATACCTACCTCACTCCTGGTGATATAGGCTGTTGTTCGCGTTTGCAGAAATAAAAGATTTTTCCACAAACTACTCTGAATTTTTTCTGTTTGTTCTAAGTATCTTAACGCCCAAATAATGCTTGCACATGTAAATGTAGGTAGTAGAACATTGTTATACAGGGTCTTTTGTAAAATGTCGCTGAGACATGTTACTATTTTCATCAATTATTTTGAAGCGTTACTTATTCGTCGGCTACTCCCACCTCTAATTCCAATTCCTATTATTTCAAATATTAGGAACACATCGGTAATGCTTTTAGCCATCGTTAAAATATCTACTTAAACTACGATTGGAGTGGAACTCGCTGTTTTATTAATTGCTTCGCTGAAAACTTATCAGCATTCTCTGTATAATATCATGCGCACCACGTTGGGCGCCAAATTTGTCACAACCTAAACACCCGGCCTTGGGACTCCGCTCAGGTACTGAATTCGGCCTTAGTTACAATATTTTTTATTACCTCAATTGGGATAAGGTGAATCAACAAACAAAATTTCGGGACAAATGGATTTATTTGACACACAATAATAAATTTACAAAAACCGTATATTCTCGATACAAATACGAATAAATATTAGTTATACAGTAAAAATGTCCAACTCAATATTCAATATATACCAAAAATAAGTTAGGGACTTATCTTGGGAAGACTCGGGACGTACAGCTCGCAGCTGTAGTCAAGTGTTCTTAAGCCGTCGTTGCCTGGACTTGGACGCTGTATGGTGCGGTGGAGTGGATGGTCTGTAGAGTCCGTCAGGTCCGTAAGGGTAAGTCCGTGTAGGTAAAACTCGTAAACGGTCCGTAGAATAAAGTCTGTAAAGCGGTCCTGAAGGTACAGGCTGCAGAGCAGCGAAGAAAATTGAAAATCCAACACAAAATGATATTATACAGAGAATGCTGATAAGTTTTCAGCGAAGAAATGAATGAAAGAGCGAGTTACACTTCAATCGTAGTTCAAGTAGATATTTTAACGATGGCAAAAACGATTACCGACGTGTTCCTGATATTTGAAATAATAGGAATTGGAATTAGAGGTGGGAGTAGCCGACGAATAAGTAACGCTCCAAAATAATTGATGAAAATAGTAACATGTCTCAGCGACATGTTACACTTTATTGAATCAAGAGATGATATACCAGCTGAATTTATTTTTCTCAGTGTTGCTCCTTGGGAGATTCTCGCTTTTTGTTCTCGTTGCTTTAGGTTGTTTAGACATATTCCGTTTAATATGAAAATTGTTCCTAAGTACTCATAGGTATTCGAGAGCTCAATAGTGACATCTTTATAATTAAATTGTGGCCGTTGTCCCATATTAGCACTTTTGCGGAAAACCACTATTTTAGTTTTACTTGTGTTTACTTCCAGTTTAAATGTTTCACAATAGACTTCTAAAATCTTGAGGTTTTTTTGCAGCTCTATTTGGGATTCTGCAAGTAGGACCATATCATCTGCGTACAACAGCACATTGATATTTTCATTGTTATCAAGAGTTACTTCTTTACCACCATGATTTTGGAAGTAAATTTCCAAGTCCGAGATAAAGAGAGAGAGAATAACAAGGGGCTTAAGGTATCTCCTTGTAGGGCACCTTCACTTATTTTAATTTTATCGCAGATTTGACCACCTTGTTCAATGAACAGTGAGGCTGAACTGTAGATAATTCTTAGTATCCTAATAATTTTAGTGCTCACTCCAATATCGAATAGTTTTTCCCGCAGTAACCCATGGTCCACAGAGTCGAATTTAGCATCATATTTACCGAAATACATTTGTTCCCTAATTATAGATTGAGCATTTTCTCCTCAGATATAACTTGAAAATTTCTGCAAATGTATGGAAATCATTCATTCCATTTTCTCTTCCAGAGAACCAAATAAATGCATTGTCAGTTAAATTATCTCTGATTCTTTCTTTAAATCCAATTTGATTGTTCATGTATTTAATTTTGTAGAATATAATTTTTAAGACAATTTTTGGATGCATTTTATTTATATCCCCATTGAACTTATAATTATTTGATGAATCATTATAATTAATCACCTTGCATTCATTGCACTTATCGAGCATTTTCTTGACTTTAGACTCAATTTCCGTATTGTATTTACTTTCCAATCTTCTTATGTGTTCTTCTAGCTCTTTTACTTTATCAATTTCACCTTCACTTATATCACTCTTCTTCTCTGTTCTCTCATTCATGACGGTTCTAATTTTTGTTATTTCCCAACCGTTTTGTTGAATTTTCGACTCCATTACTTGAATTTTCTCATCATTTTCTTGATATCGTACGATGCCTTCATTTATCAACTCTATTATCTCTCCATCTTGTTATATAAGTTTGTTTCCTATGTTACCTCAATCCTCATATATCGTAATTAATAAAATATTGAATATTAAAATGAATTTTTTGATTGATTAATAGTTTATGTAGAATTAATAATATATGTGTATCGTTTTAAACATCCACATCCAAGACTTTTAAAAGAACTATTTCATTATTATCAATTGAAAAAGCCCAAACAATTATTGAGTGAATATTAGTAACAAGTTGGCTTTGAACTTCCTGTGTGAAAAAGTTTGTTGATTTGAAGAACAATGGAGAGTCGAGCGTGGGTTTGTAAAGAGGTAGCAGCTTGTGCCGAGGTTTCGGGAAAACTTTTAACAAATTTGTAAGAAGGTCGATTATTTTATGTAAAGTTTATAAAATAAAGCAATCAGGAATAGTGTAAAGTTCATTTTTCCACGCCCAAAAAGGTGTATTTCTTCAGAGAAAGAAATCCTCAAGAATTGCAGAGACTCCAGAAGCCAGCATCCGTATAGCTATACTGAAGAAAGGACACAGAAGGTCTGTGCATTTTATATATTACTTTGGGTCCCAAAGATAAACTATTGAGAAATAAATGATCATTTTAAATAATTAACACAATTCCAATCGAAAGACCTAAGCATTTTAAAATGGTGTATAGAAATATTCACTGAAGAATAACTAAAAACTTTAATCTACATCTATAATAAAAAATTGAATTTTACCCCCCTGTAACATTTCTATTATCTCATTATTGTTCAGTTAATATGTTAGTTTCATTCATTCTTCATTTTGCGTATCAATGCATGTATAAACATCTGATATGTATAGCTATTTCCATTTCATCCCTCTTATATGAATTCGTATATGCAATTGTATTATTTTCTGGATTCGTAATTTGATAATTTCTTTTTTTATGCGTATTTAAAATCTTGTTTATATAGTGTTTATGTGTCATTGGCCGTGAGTGATAAATATCTACTTGCTATTGCAGCAGCTGAAGTTGTAAGCGAACATTCATATGCGCAGACGCTGGCTTTGTTTCAGGCGAATATATTTTCAGAGAGCATGATTCAATGATGGACAGTGGCGGTACGAATATTATTATTGTATAATGGTCAATTGAAGAAATTTCAATCAAATAATTTTCATTAAATATATACATCCATAATGAATTCAAATTCATGATAGCTTATTTCAATCATTCTTCATTATAAAAAGATGGTAAGAGTGTAATATTTATGAAATATTCAATTAACAAAATAGTCACTCCAGTATCACAATTAATTAACACCAAATTCAAATAATTGGCGTCCTGAACCCAAAGGGAGAAAAGTCTACATGCCCCGGCTATGATAATATTAAAATCAATAGAACATAAAGAAAGATATATAGAGCAGCCCAAGGTAAGTCATATACAATAAATATTAAGCAAAATAATATATATATATATATATATATATATATATATATATATAAATATACTTACTTCATACGTATAAGGCATATATCCATCCTATAATCGACTATAGAGCAAACGTCTATTGCACCCTTCCCGACCATCTAGTAAAAAAGCTTCGATGTTGTGAGCAGTCAATTCTCAGGTACTGTCAATACAAGGTATCTTACTGACCCAGCAATACCGTATATGTCAATATCTACATCGAGCCCATTCCGTCCCGCCTGAACAACTTACAAGCCCGATACGTTAGTCAAACTATCGAATCGGGCAACCGAATCTCGAAAAACGCCCTCCTCACACCGTGGAACGTTAACAGACGGCCTCTTGGCAGAAAACCCAAGAGGAAGCTCCCATTCCCTCCAGTACAGTCACTAGCCACGGCTTACGACGACCTCCCCGACGTATACATCGACTACCTAGACCAATCCCCAATTTCAATCCGATAATCAGACATTGCAATTTCACACACATATAATATTCTGTATCTTTCTCACACAATTTTTCAATCTAGAGTATCCACAAAATTCCCTATCTTTATCATAATCAAAAACTCTCAGACATCTCGCAAATTTCAATTAGTTAACAATTCCGACGAACCCATATTCCAACCGCCCCTACCCACCCGTCGGCATTACAAGTTTATTGCGGTTTCCCTGTAGTATGGTGAATTTATTCACTAGCCACATGGACCGACGAATCAATCGACGTATGGAACAAATGCAGCCGCAGCTGTACCCGCCCATTTGCTTGATAATGATGCTTGTTTTCTCAGAAGAAAAATCCCAAAAAATATAAAAAATAAAACCAAAAAAACGAGAATGCTTCTCCTCCTAGCACTCTCTAGCGAAAAGCCCGCTCCAAAACCTCAACTCCACACCTTTTAATTTTTTTTTAGGCACTTTCTCAAATATTCCAGACACCTACAACTAGCCCAATTCCCAGCTAACCACCCAATACACCAGACTCAATATACGAACGCGCACTACAACCCCCAAAATACCTCCAACCCAGCCCTGCAGAGGAAACTAATCCTATATCAGGGCAACCAACCAAAACATACATTCCAACTTCTAACGAAACCCATTTCAACATAAACTTGGTTCGAATTTCTCTCTCTCTCTCTCTCTCTCTCTCTCTCCCTCTCTCTCTCTCTCTGATTGGCATCCGGGTTGAGGATTATCGATGTCTACCTGACATTTGGAATTGAAGAGAATTATTTGAAGTCTCTGTAATTATAAGTATGATATTCATGAAATTCAGAACTTTGTATCAACTAAAGTACATAAAACGGTCAACAACGATCTTGAAGCACCAGTTTTCTTTTAAAATGGTAGTTACCTTACCATAAACTTTTTCTAATGAAATAAATACTAACTCGGTTTTTTTTTGTGGTCCTCGGAAAAACATCGTGTATAACATGTGTTGAAAATTCGATTTCACACTTGTTTGCTTAAGCTAAATTCTGCAAATTCGTTTAAAATCTTTAATTTTCAACACTTGTTATACAATATACTATTTCACTAAAGGTTTATTTAATTGAGAATGAGATTTTTCAAACGGAATGAATATTCCTTATACCCAACATAATAGTTCAGTATTACTAGTTAGTACGGTCCATTGCCTCAGAAATGTTTGAAGTGAACCTGCATATGTTTTATCACTAACCTTGTTTCTTGTAGTAACTCGGTTGGCTCCCCCGATGAATCCCCTGATTAGTTTTCGAACCAAACATTTTATTTTAAAACAGTGTATCTAAAAACTTCTAACATTATTTTTGCCACCATTTGATTACGAATTTGTCATGAACTTAAGTTTCCTTTTCATTTCATTCAACTGATTTAATAAAATATCATATTTTCCATGTCTCTACCGGTTTTTCTTACTACCCTTTTTATAATTTGATGTGTATCGGCTTTCATCTTCTTCTTTTGGGCATTTTCACACAAAAAAGTTCACTTTATGTGACACAAAATTGAGTCGGCACAAATCAATGAAATGAGTAAATATGGGAATATCCAGAGTATATTAGTCATACAGTGATACCGTTTTATATTTTATTTTTGTGATATGTGCGAGTTAGTATGAAGAATTCATACATCAGCGAAAAATAATCAAGGATCCCCCTATTCTGAATATTATTATTCTGAAAATTGTAATCTTGTGTGTATTATCATCGCAATAAGAGGCACTGATAGATAAAAATTGATATAATCTTCTTTGTTTTAATACAATACTAACATTGTGAATAGATACTTAGATGCATGCTGAACGTCCCTGTTCAGATTTGGTGAACTCAGTAGTATATTATGTTCCTAGAAGAGCGGCTCTTGAACCACTACTATGTCAAAAAATTACGCGAAATGGACAAATGAGTTAAGTTGTTTTTTTCATCTCAGATATATCGAAAATACCACGTTTATAGTAAAGTTATTCTATTAAAATATATTCTCAAAGCACGTCTTCAAATTCATTGCGTACTAGTCACTTTATGTGAAGTATGTAGCTTCTACTGTTTCATATCCAAATTTTTCGAAGTACTGGTATCTATCATACTACTCAAAAGATAATAATTTTTTACACCTAATTTCCACAATTCTTTAGATGTTCAATTTAGTGCTTTATCAGATTCTTATCATTTTTTGCTTATATTAACACTTTTATAACGTAACCTATTTTATAATAAAAAAATTGAGGTGTTGTCAGAAATATTTAATAAGTTTGTATTTTCCATCGTTCACTTTACAGATAAGGCTGACCTTCTATGTTGCTACCAAGACAATAATCAAAGTATCTAAAAATACTTACAATTAATTAAATTTTACTCTACCGCCCACCAAGGCAAAATGAATCCTTGCTTTTTATGTTGTCTGTTTTGTGCCATTGTTTGGGGTTTTTACAGAAGGTTCGGGATTCTCTTTGTAAGATACAAATACAGTTCGGATTCTCGCACCACAATATTTGTATTCCAATTATCAACGTAATAAAGAGAATGAGTCCATATGCTCATAATTAAATACACATTTATTTGAATGTTGGGATAAAATAATTTCATTCATTAGTAAATTATTGTGTACTCTCAACTTTTCATATGGGAGATGAAGACGTACCTCTGGAATACAACTGGTTATAGTGAATTCTGCTAATACATCACTCATGATGAGAAAAAAAACTGGACATTTCAATAAACAGTTTTTTTTACACAAAAAGTTTCAGCTATATAATTATCTTATCCCAGGAATGAATAAATAGTTTCGTCTTCAGTTCGAAAAACATACAAGATGAAAATAAGTGCCATATGTACAATGCTATGAAATTTCTTATGAAATAGATACAGATAATGTTCATCATATCGCAACAATTGAATGGAACATGTAATGGAAACTGTGGTTACTAATTGGCGTGGGCTGTAAAACCGGAGCTCGTTATTGATGCACTGGATGCTGTCTTAAAATAAATATGGAACAGAGGTCTCAAATATGGATTGGATGTGGTTATTTCGGAAACCATGACAAAAATTTATGACTTTCATAGTTTATTATTATGTTTACTTTCATAAATATATTGCGCGTGTTCGTCACATGTTATGAAATGTAGATATTCAGGAAGTGGCGCGAAGAGATTTGATTACCAGTTATAATGAAAATCTTACTTGTAGATTTTTGATGGCGCTGAGTTCAAATTCAAAATTGTTATGAATGTAGCAGATCATACTGGAAGGCGACTTCATTTTGCTTATTCTGAACTGCTATTTTTGGTTTTGCATAACAAGTTCACCACATGAGAATTCTAAATTTAGAATTTTTCCAATATTGTCATCAATCTTGGAAAAGAGTTTTATGTGGTATGAAATAATTGACAAAATTTAGTTCCTTTTCCATTTACTCGACTCTCAAGCTGAATCCCGTAGTCAAGAAAAGAGAAACTAGGTTTGGTGAAACAAATGAAGACTCGTTCAGTGCAAAGATCAGAGGTATGCTGGGTCCTACGAGAATTTCTGATTTGGTGAGTCACATCAGCAAGGCTTACCCGTAATGCACACCGAGCTTTTGCTGCAGCAAGGACTATCGCTTGCACTTCTGGAAGAACGAGTCAATCCAAGACGCCATCTAAGACATTCAGCTCAAGAGACGTCTCTTTCAAAGGATAACAAATGACCCAAACCGGCGTGGAAAGAAACATAGATAATACAAGAATGCAAAAATATGTTAAATCTGAAATCAAAACAATAAAAAGGCGAACTGAGCGTAACCCTTCTAATGACTTGGAAGACGTCATATTTGGCCAGGGATACCACATTAAAAGAGTTCAACTGCAAAATACCACTCATGTTGAAATGTCAAGTGAGGAAAATGAGGGACATTTCAGGGAGTGGATTGTCTCCAATAATTCAAATAGAAGACAGCGACAAAAAGAACCAACTATGATACAAGACTCTGATATACTCAACCACTAGGAAATATTGTATGCGTATGATAGAATCAAGAGTGGTGAGGCCCTAAGGCCATATAATATAGAATCTAATAATAAAATTTGTGATACAGGTTATGTTCAATTTTTTGCGAACTTCTATTACTCGTTTTTAACCAGGCAGTGTTTTTCAGAAGAATGGAAATTAACAAAGTAATCACTAATCGCGAAACCAAGAAAGTTACCCAACGACCCCCTAAAATATCGCCAAATTTGTTTAATAGACGAAATTGGAAAAGTTTACGAAAATCCCATGAATGCCCGGTGGATTGCGGAATTGCACTAAAAAACCAACGGCTATCACGAAAAACAATTTGGATTCCGTAACGGACGGTCCACTTCATATGCAATGGAAGAGCTTCAAGACATTGTAGCTGCATATAAGGGAAAACATGGTGCAGTGATCTTGGCGGCTGCTAAAAATACGTGCAACGCGTCTTGGACAGCCAACTTGACAGAATAGTCCATATCGTAAGAACATCTTGACTCCCTACAGAGATGGAAGACTAACTGAATAATTATCTCGAAGGGGGACCCTAAAAGACAAGTTTTTGAGGCGTTTTATCGGGTTCGGTTTTTGGCGCTAGCATGTGGAATATTCTCTATAAGGAGATAATTAACTAACCAACGTAAATTGGAGTTGAAATATTATGCCATGCTGACGACTTAGCGGTGTTCGCAGCACCTCCGACCTCCAACGATATGATTGCTAAGGCAAACCGAATTCTCGGTATTGTATTTCATTGGCTTAGCACCATCCAGAGATCGCTCCTGAAACCAAAACCATTCTACTTAGCTACAAAAGAATGACCGATGCGTTAAAATTAAGAATACAAAACCAAGAAATAATACCCCAGGGATCCGTTAAATATTTTGGATTTCACCTGGACCGCAGGCTAAATATGACACACCACATCGGGGAAACCTGTCTGGAGGTCGGGAAAACGAAAAAGCCTCTGAATTGCCTTTTACCAAAAATAGGCGGATCATGTGCGCCAAAGCGATGAATTCTGGCGATGGTGTGTAATACTATACGTTGCGCCAGTATGGAGCTTCAAGACATATTAATTAGTCAATAAAAGAAGACTTATAAAGACACAGCGAAGAACAGCGCTTAGAGTCTGTTTTGCTTATTGCGCCGTTTCAGGTGGTTATTGGCCTCATTCCGCTGCACCTTTTGGCGTAAGAGAAGAGGAGAATAGTCCACATGGCTGGTACGGTTTCCGCAGCTCAAAAATAGATGGATCGGGAGGACTCTGGAATAATGGTGGAAAGAGCGGTCCCCAAACTTGGACCAGTCGCCTTACCCGGGATATCCGTCCTTGGCACAATAGGAAATTGGGGACAGTATCCTACCATCTTACCTTGTTCTTCTCTGGTCACGGTACTTTTGCCATGTACTCTATTGAAATTAAAAAAAAAAGGAAGTTGAAAGTTGCATATGCTACGGGGCGGCTGTAGCACACTGCGTTCGAATGCTATCACTATCTACTGTTGCTTTATTTCTGCCTTTGGAGTGATAATAAAACCCTCCAGTGCTCATGCGGAGTACAGGTGTATCCTACTTAGAGCAGAATGACGTTTGCGCGCAAACGTCGCTTGTGTCGGGTTTTCGCGTCTAGCTAATCTTACAGTTTAGTACGCTTTTGAACTGGTGAAGTGTTGTTGTCAATTTTCTTTTTAAAGTATAGTTTCTCGGCAAATTTTAAAATTGAGATACATTTGTACACCGCGCGACCTCCCAAATACAGATTTTGTTTGTTGTTCTGGTAAGTGATTATAAATGTTTTATCATGTTAATAATTAATGTTTGGCGTTTTAATAATTCAGGTTTGGTAAGTAGACCCTAAAGTGTGAATGAGGCGGCTGTATAAAGTTGAGTAGGGACCGGTATTCGGGGAAGCTGATTCTGATGAAGATTATTGTAAAGACTCTGCTCATAACACAGATTTTGAGCACTACGATGATAAATCTGCTGCCGATGGGCATAAAACTTGGTTCAATGAAAACGATGCGTCTTATTATATAGCAAAAAACGGTATCATGAGGCGGAAGAAAATTTTTCACCTAGTACGAAAAACCAGATCGCAAAATATTTTTGAGCAAAAACTAGGACCAGTAAATGGAGTTGAAAACGCGGCAAGTGTTCTAGAATCTTCCAATATTTCTTTAATGCCAATGTTATACAAGTAACAATGAACTCAACAAATTCTTACATAGAAGAAGTAAGATCTAAATATCAACGTGAAGGAGATGCACGATCATCTGACCCACTTGAAATCAGACCAATAATAACATATGGTAGCGGAACGTGGACAATGACCAAATCAAACGAAGATAAACTCAGATGCCTCGGAAGAAAGATTCTCAGAAAGATATTTGGACCCTACGACGATCCGACGACCAACCGATATCGCATTAGAACTAATGCAAAGGTCCAAGAACTATACAAAGATAGCGACATTATCCAGGAGATTAAATCCCAACGTTTAAGATGGGCAGGACACGTACAGAGGCTACACGATGAAAGACTTATATGGGAAGAGACTTCAACGGGCAAAAGACCACTCGGACGCCCCAGAATGCGTTGGATCAGATCTCCAAAAAATGAACATCCCACTCGATTACAGGTTGATGGAAGACATGGCCTCCTGGAATAAATTTGTGCAGTCAGCCAAGACCCGCCCAAGGTGGTAGCGCTAAGTGATGATGATGATGATGGTGTCTTGAAATTAGAGCAGGTCTAGGGATGTTGTACGTTATGGGCTTCAGTAGATTAGGCCGACAGAATAATAAAATCCTTTGGAGTACACAGATGGTACTTGTATTGATGCTGTTTACTTTACTATGCCATCCAATCGATTCCGCTTTCTTTTGCGATGCCTACGATTTGGTAATATACATATCCATCAAGAACGCAATGAAATCAATGAACTTGCGACAATCAGAGGAATCTTCGAGAAATTCGTTGGGAACAGCAAGAGATCAGTAATACCTGAAGCAGATTTACCAGTTGACAAACAACTTTTCGTGGCTGATGTCCTTTCTGACCATATACTCCATCAAAACCAGCTAAATACGTAATAAAGATTTTTCATTCACTAGATGCTAGTAATATGTATATTTTGAATATGGAAGTATATGCAGGACAATAACCTAAGAAGGAATCAGAGGAACCTTTCGCTAAATTGCCATTGACAATTGGTTTTCTAGAATACCCTTAGAACTTGATCTGAAAAAAACACCTAAACTTACAATATCAGACACAATAAAAAAATTAGGCAATAATTCCTTTAGGATTAGTGAATATTGCTCAAAGTCCGGATGGTATTATTTAATTGCATTTCAAAATGTAAAAAAATATCTCGGTATTATCCACACCACATTCAAATGACAATCTTGACAAAAAAACGAATAAACCCACCATGATAATTGATCACAATCACAGTAAGTATGGTGTCGATATGGTAGACCAAATATGTGGTACTTACAACGTTTCAAGAAATATCAGAAGATAGCCCCTTACAAGTTTCATACATTTGATGAAGTTTGGAGGTCTAAATGCGCTTGTTGAATCACCCCAAGACAAATACTTTTTACGGACCTCATCACTGGAGTTGATTAAGCCACTCATCACTGAAAAAGGGAAGTTCAATCCGTTTCAAAAGCTGTGAAAGGAAGAAGTCGAATCCTTTTGGGCAGTCAGGTAGCAACCAGTTCTACCTATCCAGTGTATCAGACGAAATGAAACCCAATCGTATCAACGGAAGGTGCGATATATGTCCCCATAAAAGAGACAAGAGACATCTTTATATATTGCAAGAACTGGGTTTGTGATGAACATCAGAAAGATATGTCGGTTGTTTGCATAAATTGTTACATAAATGAGGACTTTTAATTTTATTTCGTTATTCTCCATTACACTGATGTGATGTTTTTTTATTTAATAATTATTAATTCTTGATAAAACGATTTAGTACATGTACATATTTTCAAAAAATACTATATTTTGCTATTAGGATACAAATGTACCCCACGCGAGCTCTTGCGTAATTTTCTTTCGTGCGACCACTGATTCAGAGGTTCCAATAACAGATATTAGAACTAGAAAACAGTAATATTTAAATACGTGAGTTTTCCTATTTTGTCTGTATAATAACAGCATTACGTATACAAAATACTTCAGGCGTATAACAATTTGGATCTACTAATTTCCACTTAAAGGAATATACATGGACCTTCAACATTTCTGATAATTGGCTTAACCCAACGTGGAAACATCTATGTGGTGAAGGAATTTCAATCATAAACCGAATAAAAATAATACGTTACTTTCAACCTAAATACTATAATTTTCCTACACTATTCTCTTCAAAATTGTTTGATCTTCAAATATGGTATATTTGAAATGAATAATAGATCTGAAAGGGAATGCAAACTTGAACTAAAATACACAATTATTTGAAATTTATTACGTTGATTATATAATAATATATAAATTTCGGGTATAGCGGTTTGTAGGAAATTTAAACTGCAATTTTTCCAATATTCTCAATATTTCGCCATTTAATAGCTTCTTCATGAGAAATTCTACAATAAACAGTAATTTACATTTCAAAACCCATTAAAATTAATAATTAATAAAAACTTACAGAGAGCAACAGTTGTTTTGCCGATATGGGCACTAGCATCACATTACACACATTAAAGATAGTTTAATATAAAATGCTTCTATCATGCTATTATCGTTAAAAGTGATAAGAAGTTAAAAGTGGTTAATACACAGAGTGACATCTTAAAAATTATTAAAAAGATTACAATAAGTATTGCTCAAATTGTTAGTATCAAGTTTGTAGTTTAAGCTGTTTTCATGTTTCTTGATATAATACATTTCAATAAATAGTTTAGAGCTGTAGTTATTGTTTTTATCCAATAATGTTATATTGTCATAATCGAAATCATGACCTGTCTTTGAATGGTGTTCTACTGTGGCACAAATATTTTTGTGTAGTCTGCAGTCACTTTTATGTTGAGTGATTCTTTGCTTTAACCATTGGGATGTTTGGCCTATGTAACACCCTTGACTTTCTCTGCATGGTAGTTTATAAATTACATTGGTATTGTACAATAGTGGTGTTTTGTCCTCAAGTTTTGTAAAAAAGTTGGAATTTCTTTGTTGGTTATATTTTGAAATTTTTATGTTATTAAATTACTTGAAAATCGCGATTATTTTGTTAGATAACTGTGGTATAAATGACAACTTTTTATATAAAATTTGTTGTGGTTCTGGAGAATCAATCGCTCCATCATATATTTCGGTGTTGTATAGCAGCTTTTTAGCATGTGCTTTGGATAAACATTATTAGCAAAGATGGCAAATAGTTTGTCAAGGTTCGATGCTAACCATCCTTTTTCTGATATGTACTACCCTGTTTTTCATTGCTATTACGGTGTTGTAAATTTGTGATTTGAGGTGACTTGATAAATAATTTATGAAGCTGCCTGAGTCTGTAGGTTTTTTTGGTCGTGTTCTAGTTCAATGGTGACTTGAATGTGCTCATTGATAGAATTAATCCCATTCAATATAGTTTAGGTATGCTCCTTAGGTATAGCACAAATCATGTCATCTACATATTTATATAAAAATGCAATTTTGGAAGGTAATGTTGGAAAAACCTGATCTAATAAGAAATCCAATTGTTGCTAATATTGGACTTATAGGAGAACCCATTGGTGTCACAAATATTTGACGATAACATTCATTGTTAAAACTAAAATAACAATTGTCAAGGACAAATCTCACAACCGCTAAAAAATTATCCCTCGACAATGTAGTAAACTCTCCAACAATGTTCCGTTTATTTTCTACAATAAAGAGTAGAGACACCGCATCTAAAGAGATAAATATATAATTTTCTGGAAGGAGCCTATTTCTGATATCTGTTACTGTTGCTCTCTGTAAGTTTTTATTTATTGTTGATTTTAATGGGTTTTAGAATGTAAGTTACTGATCATTGTAGAATTTTTCCTGAGAAGAAGCTAATAAACAATGGCAAAATATTGGAAAAATAAATTGCAGTATTAGTTTCCTACAGACCGCAATACCTGAAATTTAATTTATGAATTATTCTATATATATATATATATATATATATATATATATATATATATATATATATATATATATAAAGAAGTTGAGTATTAGTCGGCTGACTAAGTTAAAGAATTAAGGAAATCAAAATTCTTAATAGGGTCTTCATCCAAAGGAGAAATAAAAAGTGGACTCTTTATTCTGTTCAAGCTTTCGAGACTTTATTGACTCTTCATCAGGAACTCTACAATAAATTATTGAATGTCAATACAAATAACAAGAATTGAAAATTATTACTTACGAAAGTCCACTTTTTATTTCTCCTTTGGCTGAAGACCCACTTAAGAATTTTGATTTCCTATATATTATTGTATATATTTTGTGTTAATATACAAATTTATATTTTTGTTTATTAATTTACCTACCTTGAGTTCTCTAAAATTCGGCTAACTGGTTTATATGTTTGAGAATAAACGGTGAGCATGAAATACTCTCTCTACTCTTTGAGTCCCGGCGGTATTAACTCCCTTAAATATGTCACTATTTGTGTTTATAATTTTCACAATATTTAATTAATTTATTTTCTAATAATTTATGGTACGCCCATGGTTAGGAATTCAACTAGCGCATGAATATGGTTGAAAAATGATTTAGATTTAGTCGTGTCTGTATAGATGGCACGTGGAACGATTGAAAACAAACGTATCAAAAGAAAGGTTATAATTACTTTTAACAATACAACATTATGATGGAATTTGTCAGAAAATATATGATTACTATATGTACAAAAGTGAACAAATTGGTGAAATTATTAGTATTCAACGAATTGTTAAGAATTTACCAGGTAAATATAATTTTATCGTTGTACTATTTAACGTTTTATTCTATTAATTAAGTGACTGCTTTAGTCGGTAATCTTTATCAAAACACTCGTTTTAGATGTACATCTATCAGTTATTATATTGTTAGCAATAAACGCGCACTAACCTGATGTATTAAGATTGCCGTTATCCTCCATGTGTTGGGTCAGAACAGTCGTATACAGGTATGTACGCCCTTTGTTCAGATTACACAATTCGTCCTTGATAATTCACCCTCGACTACTGCACTCAAAATCCTCCCACTTGGCTTTGTATGTATTTTATTGATGATTCAGTCTCCATCAATTGATTTCACCTGCCGTCTGGTTGAATTACAGTTTTTTTTCTTTGTAATTTCGTAAAATGTCTTACATATATGGTCAATATCTTATTCAAATTAATAGAAGTTTATTTTCAGTTCTTAAACTGTTTCAGGACTCTCAACTTACTTTTACTGACCCTCTTATATAGTCTGATTAGCAAATTCAAACGGTCCTCCCCAGTTGATGTTTTTTTACCAGCGACTTTTCTCTCCGTCCACTCAAAATTGTTATCCCCCGGTTGCTAACGAAAGTCATGTATCTTTTGATTTTGTTGATATGATATACAATTTGCGTTTTTAATTTAATTGTTTATACACAATATAAAATATTTTATCTGTGCAAAAAGTCTCTATCTTTTAACTATGCTGTACAATGTATGTTTTACTATTATCTCTAATTTCATAAGATCTTTAACACGAAATTGTCTTCAAATGTGTTTAAGTCCTTCCTAATCAATTCATCTAACTAATGTCCATTCTATTTTACATAAACTAATCCTAATTTCAATTTTCTAACAACCAAATAACAATATTATTTTCCCTACCCACGAAAATAGATCATACATTTTCTGACACAATAATACATAAATTTATATTCCCTGTTTTCTGTTTGAATAGTCTCCTGTCATAATTATTCATAGACAACTTTATTTTATCTATGGACAAACTTGACACTTATGTCATTCTAAAATCTAACCACAATATTCTATATTGTCATTTATTGTTATCGTTTTAATTATTTATTTGTTAATTTCTTTGATAATCGTTAATTTGATTTACTTAATTTTTCACGATATGAATTCAGATTTAGTTTGGAATACTGCATAACTTTTATGTGTACTACCAATTTCAAGTAACAGTTTGTTTACTTTTACTGAATAGTAAGGTAAGTTTTCTTTTAGTGTTTTATATTCAATTTTGAAGAAACTACATAAATATTGAATTCCACACCATAAGTATCACAGCATTTTAGAGTTTTTCTCAACATTATAACGAATACAAACAACACAGTGTTTGATTTCTTTATGAATTTCATGAAAGTACGGTTTGAAAGTCTCTCGATCAAAGAAAATTTTAGTAATCCTTCTTGATAGATATTTCTAGTTCTATCTCTACGTTAGAATATATATATATATATATATATATATATATATATGTATATATATATATATATATATATAAATGAATATATATATATATATATATATATATATATATATATATATATATATATGTACATATCTCACATATCTCAATCCTCAGGTCATATAATCTTCATATTTAAATTTGATGTTGTATATGCTTCGAAAGTCTGAAACATTAGAGGAAATATTGGTTGATGTTTGCAAATTTGTGACATATGCAATTCATCTACCCAGAATCTATCATCTAACCCATAGACTTGATTTTCACCACGCCTCTGCTAAAAGTTTTTCCTAAAACGCCTTTGTTCTGTCCAATTTGCTGTTCGGGAAAATACCCAGATAAAGTCTAACTTTGAATTATAAGGTCTTTTGTGTCTTGTTTCTGTCATCGAATAATGGAAACTTTGAAATATTTTCTATTTGTTGTGAACGAAGGTCCGAAGACAATGGAAAAGGACAATTATTATATAATAAGTGAGATATGTTTACCATGACGGCTTTTAGTGAGATATTCTGAATATTTATTGTTATGGAACTGTTTTTAAACAGTTTTTTTTTCATATTATCTTTCATATCGTAACTCAAAACTGATAGCTCTTATTTATATCGCCTTCGTGCGTATTTAAATTATTCTCTGACATTCAAGTCTGCATCGCAAACACAATAAAAATATACTTATTCTTGTTTCCTCAAACTTTGTCATCCTCTAGCTACTGTTCCACGTGCACGGTTGATCATTGAATCAGTTGTATTACTAATTCTATGTTGTTGTGTCAGCCCCTTCCGATTGATTTGAATTTACGGTATACACATTGCATATCAAACGTCAATAGAACTAGAAATAATTACTAATCAGATATAATATACAAGCCCACTCACCAAGAAAAAAAGTCAGAAGAAATTTCTTGAAAACGTCAACAGTATCATCTACGTTTGATATTGCGGGTGAACAGAATAACTTAATCCACAAATCACAGGAATGGTTGGGTTCCTTTTATTTTTCTTTTGTATTCAATGTTCACGTGTCTCGAATATTAAGGTTGTTGACACAAGTGCAGTAGTGTAATCAATTTTAGAGTACCTAGTATACCAGTGAAACATGCTTTAGGACTCTAGGCAATATCTAAGGATTAGTTTATAGTTCAGTTCTGAAAAAAAAATTAAATGCGAAATAACTATGAGGAAATTCTGGTATCGAGGTTATTGGTAAAAATATAAAATCATAATACTAATTAAGTGGTAATGAAGCTATAATCTTCAAACAGTTTGCGTTAATTCTATCACATTAGTCTTAGTCAATCTCTGCAGATGAGTGGAATGAGTGGAAACCTGGTTGATAAAATGCCCATGAGACTACTTTTGCTTAAGAGATTCCTGCAGACTTGATCTTATTAGAAACTGCTATTTTGCAATTATGTAAAAGTCATAATTTCATTGAAATTTAGTACGTGAAGTGCAATCTAGGTGGTCTGTGGCTACATTTTATTGTTTTGACACTCAATTTAAATTGGAAAAATGCTTCGCATTCATTCCTCTAACTAATTTTTGGAACTATACGCTTCAATTCGATATTCGTTGATCACTTAAAAAAATATATAAAGCTGTTCCGTTAGTCATTAGCTCCTATTAAGGCAAGGTAGATGAGTTTACAAAGGTCAATCAAGCAGAACCAAGTTACAGGCCTTTTTCCACAACGAGACCATCACTCTCCTCCAACTCTTATCTGCGTGGATAGACGAGAAATTACAATGGTGAAACGAAAACTTTTGCAAATTGTTAAACAGCGTCAGGTCGAGTTTGAAAAATTTGTAATTGATGAGATGGCAAAAAGTAGAGGTAGTATTGTACATTGCTTACCTCCTTACCATTGTGAGCTGAACCCAATAGAGCTTATATGGGGGTAAGTCAAAGTTTCTTTTGCCAGGAACAACAAAACTCTTAAACTTCAATTAGTACGGCAACTTGATGGATTCATTGGCGAATGTGACTGCCGAATACTGGCAAAGTGCCATAAAACATGTTATAGCTGAGGAGGGGAAAATGTGGAATCTTGACGACTTAATCGACGAGACTACAGAGATCGAATCGTTAACTATCAACTTAGTACAAGAAGATCCATCAGATTTTCCTGATTAAGAATTTAGTTAATAATGCTGTTCATATTATAGTTAAAGAAATGTTCACCTACAATTATTTGTTGTATTTTTCTATCTTTTACAAGAACATGACGTGTGTATATGAATCTTAGTGCACAATTACTTTGAATTTTCATTATAATATTAATTATAATAAACGTTAAGCAATAATCATAAATAACCCTGTTTTACAGCTATGGACCGTTAGGTTATGTGCGTATACTTTCATTATCATTTTATTACCTATTGTTATTTGACTGATTACCGGGTGGCCTGGTCACAATTTCTTTGCTCTGGTCTATTGTTAGAGAACTGTTTGAGCCGTTTGTGTAATCAATGCAATGACAGAGACTTGCAAATAAGTAACTATGATCCAGATGTTGTGTCTCTCCATAAGAAGTAGTGGACGAAGATCGAAGATTTAAATATAAAAGGACATAATAAACGATGCAAAAAACTATTAAAGAAAAAATACCGTGCACAAAACAAATAATGTTAGATGAGTTTAAGAAAGAGATTCCATATTAAGCATATTAATAACGGAAACCATCAATATAAGGCAATGGATAAAATCATGAAAAAAATTTCAGAAGAATCTGCAGTGATTCATGTCGACTTCTCTGAAAATTTCGCTTGCAGATATGGTAAGGAAATTCAATCGATGCATTTCGGTGGATCGTGCCAGCAGCTAAGCTTGCTTACTGTACTGATTTATTACCGAAATAATGAGAACACAGTAGTATCGGAATCCTTGTGTACAGTATCTGAATCATTAAGATACGATCTCGTGTCAATTTTGGCACATTTACAACCAGTATTTGATGTGATTTCTTCAAAAGTGCCAAACATATCAACACTTCATTTTATCACTTATCGTCCTTCAACGCAGAATCGTAATTCCAAGATGTTTCATATCATTGGATCCGAAATCACAAACCATTTTTCAAACGTAAGGAAGATAACATGAAATTATACCGAGCGTGGACACGGAAAAGTCTCCCCTGACGGTGTTGGGGGAGTAATGAAACGAACGACATATCGTTTGGTGGCTATGGGTCATGATATGGAGAATGTCGACAAGTTTTTGACATTGGTAAAAGTTCAGGTGAAAAAGATTTCCTTATGTAAAGTTTCGGAATAGCAAATTGACAATTTTTCACTACCAACCAATATACAGCCATTTAAAGGAACTCTTCAAACACATCAACTTACAAGGTCTCAAAGCAAGCCGTATATTTTACAAATTCGTCGATTATATCGCAATGAATATACACCTGATAATACTTGTCACCCCTACCACATCGGTGAATTTAAAATACCGTTTCAACCTCACTCCGAATCTTAAAATTTTCCCAAGCAAAGTGCTAAATGCAGCGAAGATTCTACAACCAATATTCACGAAGCTGCAAGAAATACCGGTATATTTTTCACTATTACTATTGTTCACATTTTTTCACATTCCTTATTGTTATATAACTTGTTTTCATTTTCATAGTTGGATTTCCTTCAACCCGTTTTTTACATCATAGACCTTCCTCCCTTTAGATCAATTATTCAGCTGTCTATTGAGACTCTGATGAAGAAATCTTAGACCCTCGTATTAAAACTATTTATTGATCAATTTTTCCTTTAAAAAAACTACTTTTGTACTACGTCAGACACATCACAAGTTTAAATGACGATAATATTCTCGTAAAATTTCTGAGAAGGCAAGAAGGTGACCCTAGTTACTATGTGTTTCCGCTAGCGGCCGACATAAGTGAAATCGGGAAAGAAAATATCAAAATAATATTACCCTCACCTAGGATTGATAACAGAAATCATTATTTTCTTGACATAGATATTTGTTCAAGATTAGAAAATCTTGAATTATATTGTTTAGGATGCTTTAAAAAATATGTAAGACATTTGTACGTGACTTCCTTTCGTCATTGTTTATATTCAAAGCGTAAATTCATTTCAGTTGTATTGTTATGAGTTCAAAGGATAGTTACACTTTATTCGCAGCTTTTCTTAAATACCTTTAAAATATCACTTTTTGCAATGATAATTGTAAATAGTTTTGTTTGAGCATTGAAAGAACACATTTTGAAATTCGACATATTGTCGCATTGTGTTTGAAATCCTATAGTTAAAAATTTAGGGAAATGTCACGTTTCACCTTATCATCTATTGTATTGTAAAAACCCTAAACTAGGTCAGCTAGGAATATATTCAAAAACAATATTGATAAGTACAAAAATTATTTGTACTAAGTATTTCCTTTAGAATAGTCTGTTTTCGTCAAGTTACGGAGAAGTTACCTTTAGTTAGTGAGTTATAATTACTTGTGATTAATCAAAGTTTACGCATTTAAGGTGTTTTCTCCTTATTCAATCAAGCAGGTTAATTGAATTAAGATCAACTATGAAGTATAATAAAATTCAACTCCAATGCACTTTTATAGATGGCTAAAATCAATCTATAATCTACATCGTACAACCCAAAAAAATCAGCATCACAATAAGTCAGGAAATGTTTAATAATTTATTTATGGAAAAATTTCACTATTTAGAACTAAATAAATGCGTGTATAGTCAATTCCAGGTTTTGATCCTCAACTACGAGACAACAATTTTAAAACAGCTACATATCTCTAAAATAAAAAAGAATCAAGCTTGACTTTGAGTAATCTCTTTTTGAGATACTAATAATGTATCATTGTAATTTAAAAAAAAATATTTTTTAGCATTAAAAAAATAGATTCAGTATTTTCCAATGATCCCTTATTTCATTAATGACCCATATATAAACATGAATGTACATAATGTAATGCTGTATATTTGGGTCACACCCTTAGAAATTTTGAAATCCGATACACCGAACACTTACGAGCATACAGATTAACACAACCAGATAACTCTCACTACGCAAAACATCTACTTCACACCTATCGTTCATTGACACCTAACACATAATTAGAAGTACTACATATTTGTGATAAGAAACAAGAACTGGATTTCCTTGAAAAATTGGAAATTAGAATACACTTAAGAAACCCAAAATATGAAGTCGTCAATGAACAGATAAATTTAGGAAGTTGTCCACTTATAAACTGTCTTCTCAAGTGATAAATTCTAATGATCAGCAGATATAGTTTTCCTGGTTTTATATATCATTGCACAGTTAAAGTGATCTTAATTGGAAAAATGATGTCCAGGATATCCCCATAGGGCTAATAATATCTAAGCTTCAATATTTGTAAAATCATATCTTCTTCTTTTTTCTATTGACATATATTAAGTCAATCACTTCTTGGTCTAGACAAATATAATTATTAAACAACAGGTAGGCATTAAATGAAATGTAACTTCTGTCATTCTGACGATGATATTTTTTATCGCAACAATTGTCAAATTTCTTAGATTTTTTAACATTTTTTCAATATACTGTGGAATTATCTAGAAACAGTTAGTTTCATTTGAAACAGTAAAAATGAACAATTTCTTTTTATTATTGATACATTTTCATAAACGCCTTTCAATCTGTTTCGACTGATGTTCTAACAATTAATCATTATCATTTTGCAACAAATTCATAAAGTATAATAAAAAGTCTTGTCTAAAATCTATATTATCCCTGTGACCATCTATAGGTACCTATATTATTTCCACATCTTCATAATCAACATTTACATATGGATCAGCAATTGGATCTGATTCATTTGAACTTAGTGCTATATTACAAAGCACTGCAGTTGCAACAACCAGCTTTGCATATTTAAGGGATAGCCTTCAGTCTCGTAACTATAGATTTTACATAGGGGGGGTTTGGTTTTCTTAATCTGATAGGTTTAGAAGGGGGAAGCTTTATTGAAGGCGCTGCCGAAGGCCAATAAATCGAGTGCAAAACCCAAAAGTTTTCTTTCAAGTTCAAGAAATAATGTATTGTTTTTTTTTTAATTCTCTGTTTGACTTCTAGCTACATCTAAAAGTATTTTTAAACATCGTTTTTATTTCGTTTTCCCCCTTCTGCTGAAATGGTTATAACCATGTTTGTTGATTTTGGAGCACCTATTTTAAAAAATGACAGAAGCTTGAAATAATTCTTACAGAAGTAAATTTAAACTCTTTCTTCTTTCAGCTAAGTTATTCACAATTGTTGAGGAATCTATTTCTATTGCCACATCCCGATGAACACTCATCGTTACTCATTCTGTTTCTTAAATACTTTTTCAGCCGTTTCAGAGTGGAAAAAATACGTCAGGCGTGGCAGTTGAAACTGGAAGTGTTGCCAAGATTTGAAGAAGCTTCTTAATCATTGAGAAAAAAGTTCATCACATCGATATATAGCTTCTAAGGTAGTAGGGGCTTTTCTGCACCAGTGGTTGTGCCAAAGCTCATACTCGCTCACCACAACATTATTTTCAGCTTCTCTAAGAAATATTTCTCCTATTCACTCTATAAACAAAACATTTTAGACAGTTTCCAACTCCCGGTTGACAGTTAAACCTGAACTTTCGGTTGGACGAACAGACGGTTAGCCATCTGACTCTAGGTTGATGGTTATAATATGGATATTGCAGTTTGGCTCAAGGTTGTTACTCATCCTTCGGTCAATTTGACATCATAATACCGGCTCTCATATCATTGTACTAGCAGATAAAATTGAAGGTCAAATCACTGTTAGGAGTGATGAAATCCAAATATATGCTAGAAACTATTGTATGAGAGTGCGACTGTCAATTCCTGGAGGTCTGATAACCACTGTGTATCTTCAAGTCGTGGCGTTTAATTTATAAGGGTTGACACTGGCTCTAAAATCCGAAAAAGTTCCAATTCCAAATATGCTTCCATCCATGAATTATGTTCTATTTAAAGTGCCCCTGCGTATCTCTAAGAAACTGTGAGTCTATAGTAGGTAGATTTAATAATTAAGGTTATGAATAGTAAGAATAATAATAGACATCAATGTACTTTCATTTCCGAAGACTTGATAAAGAATTATTTTTGGTTTTGATTCAGCAACTAAAAGGGTGAGAATGACAATGTAGTTATTCGTTTGGCGATTTACACTACAGTATGTGAGGAACATTCAATTTTCTATAGTAGTAAGTTACAGAGTAATAGTCAACGTTTTATAGTGCTTAGTTGTGAACTGATATAGATATTGGTAGGATCTTTGTCTTGGGTTGTAATATCCGCTTGAGTTTTGATATATTCATTGTTTTCTAGCAATCTATAGATATCAAATAACTACCGAATTTGCTGTCACGTATACAGAAGTGACACAGCAACCAAGACTCGATTCAAAAGATATTATTACTAAGTAGTATTGGAATTTTTGAAAATCATCAAGTGTGGACATAATCATGATGCATTATTTTATATGTATTGAACCTGTGAAGATATTGGAAGTATCTTTGCCTAAGATGGATTATATGATAAAGAGTTGATAGATTTTCGATGTTAATGAATACATTTCTGAACTATTCACCCAGATTGTTTGCGATTGTTATAATAGCATAATCTAGAAGTAGAAACAAATACCATTGCTGCTCCAATTAGTGATATTTTTTACTATTGCATGAAGTATGCCTATGTTGGACTCGTTATGGAAAATGGGTTAGAACTTTTAGACCCTTCATTCGTTTGAGGTCTGGCTGATATCAAGACTTTGTTGGCCCACCAAGGATTTTATTTATTGATAATATTTAGTTTGAACTTGAAAGTATTTTTTAGTGAGCTTTTTAAAAAAACATGCAATGCAACATAAGTTTTCAACTCATGTATAAAAAACTTCAATTGCACCATGCACAAATGAAACAATTGCACTGATTGCTGACACCTGTAGATTCATTGTGACACCAAGATTTGCAAATTTAACATCTAATCCACTTTTCCCTGTATTCGGAATTTGAGTATAGCACAGTGCAGTATAAGCATGATGCATCGTCTGAGTCATCTGTGTCTTTGTCCAAATACTGCAAGAGGATATGTATCAACATATCCTCATCGTCGCCATCACTAGCAATAACAAGTTTTCTTTTTACGTG
The DNA here is from genome assembly GCA_963921935.1 of Galeruca laticollis. Taxonomy (NCBI): domain Eukaryota; kingdom Metazoa; phylum Arthropoda; class Insecta; order Coleoptera; family Chrysomelidae; genus Galeruca; species Galeruca laticollis. Next base: position 260,480,527 of record OY998175.1, read on the forward strand.
TCTCGCATATTACTTCCTTTTTTCTCAGCCTTTTCACTCTCTTTTTTTTCAACTTTTCGATGTCAGGCGATTAATTTAACATGCCGATTTTTCCATATTTTCTTTCTTTTTTTGTATTACAACTACATTGCCGACTGAAGGGGGAGAGACATTTTCGTTTAACGAAATATCTATAGGTTGAAAGATGTCAAATTATCACGTGGCTAAGGTGTAGAGATATCGTTTGATACGGATTGAACCGAATCAAATCTTGATGGTCCTGGCCATGAGATTTGGTCTAATTCAAGACTGGTTTTTGGTGGTTGAACTGTTATAAGAATAAATAAATAAATAATATCTTATCACTAATATTTGGAAGTGGCTTATCTGTTGTCAAATATGGCGAGTACTGCATCTGAATTGAATTGGACATATTCCATTTTTTGGATTGGTCGTTACAGCACTTTTAAGATATGCTCGACCAAAGAGGATAGCTATATGTATCTGTCTTACTGCTGTCCTTGGTTTCTGTCGCAGCCACAATTGGGTTTCTTGGTCGTAATATAGTTGTAAGCGCCGCAAAAAGCCAACATCTGAAGGATTGACATGATGTGAGCAAGGAGCATATCATCCATCTTTTTTCTTGTATGAGAGAAATGCACCCAGGAAGGGCTCCATTGAGAAATTCATTTTCTGTCATGGAAAAACTATAGCAGGTGGCACAATTGCATTCGTTGAACAGACAACCGTTTCGTGTTAACCACGTTGTGTGCTACTGAGCACCCCAACCTGCTTATGACACTTGGAAGCATATATTTTTTGACTTTTTTTGGACTGTGGTTAATTCAAACTCATCCATGTTATAAATATTTTCAGGAAGAAACTCGTGTTCATGTAGAACTTTCGTCAAAGCTCCAAAGTATGCGTAGATGATCGGCTCATTGAATGCTTGAGCCCCGGCCACAGATGTGTTTTCAGGGATTCTTAGAGAAATGCGTGGATTACGGTGAAGAAAACTACTAATCCATTTCCATCCAGCAATTTTTGTAGCTCTGATGGAACGACATTTCATATGGTTTGGTAGTTGTTAAGCGAAATTTCACATACAACATCTATTGGAAATGTTGGTGGTCTCCTCCCTAGTTCACCCTTGGAACTTCCTTTCTCATTAGTCGATCTCCTTATTAGACTCGTTTTGGGGACATTAAATATTTTAAATGTTTTGGCCGCTAGCTTAAATCCCATAGTTATATTTTGCAATTATAATATTGCTTGGATCATTTTGATTTAATTCCACAGTTGCCCCCACTTTTTCATGCCATGGTTAAGAAACAGCAAACAAAATAATAAAACTAAGTTTTACTATTATGGACCCCTGGTCCACCATTAGAATATGGTGTGGGGTCAATCACAAGCAAATATGTATAGTTTACTGAGAATATCAAAACATTCAAGCCGTTTTTCCTAACCTAAGTTTGAATGTTCATGCGGTTATTTCATAGGTTAAGGTACAATATCCCGCGATAATTCGATTTATTAAGGACGCAACACACTAACTTGTTCAAGCAATTTATATTTCAATTTATATTCTCACTTTTAATTGCGGCACACGTTCACGTTCACTGACAAGTTAAACAGGTGGGAACATGACTGCCAATAAAATGCGCACTAGATTTAATTTACCTCTACCGTGTCATCATAACATAATTTCAAATTGTTTGTTAAAAATGAGAAGTTATTGAGAATGAAAAATAGATTTTTTCAATCAATGATTTTATAATGTAGCAGATGAGTCGTAACGTTACAAAATAATGTGAAATTATGTCTTCTCGTCATATATTTCCAGTTAGCACGTACACTATTCCCATTTTCAAAGAGAGATAAGTTTAATGAACTTGAAAATAGTTATTTGTTAGTACGGAAATGGGCTGAATAGTGTGAACGAGCGTAAACGGGCTAGACGTATACTCGGATATCCAATTAAAATTGTCTCTAATATGAACTTTATTGCTTTATGAAGAAATTATACTCAAATACTATGTTTTTACAGATAGTACTAGAAGGTTATATATGAAGACACCACATTATAAGTTTTTTACCTTGGTAAACAATTTTTTTTAATAAACTAATCGACCATTTATCAACCCAGATAATACTGAAACTATTTTTCATTTTTTAGAATAATATTGGTTATTTTGAGATACTGAAGTCTAAAAAAGTCATATACATATGTTCATTGAATTAGATGTCAAAAATTAAAAGTACAATAGTAATAGAAACACATTCACATCACTATATATCAAGATATCGTTTAATATTTGAGCATTGTATTGAAATTTTTGGTGTGTTCTCTTGAATGTAAAGGTATATCGCAGTTTCTACATATAAATTGGAAATTGTTCTTGCAATATCCACAAAGAGATTGCCGTCGTATCTTGAATGACTCACTGTGTTTGAATTTCGCCTTACATGACCTCGTTTTGTGTTTTTTTTGTACGCTTCTAGAATATTACAAGCCAAGTCTTCTAAATTAAAGCTGATCCAGGTTTCCTCCTTCTCAGTTCAATTCCCATGCGTTTTGAACAGTCATGTCAATACCATGTGCCAGTAATGGAAAGTACCATTTTTCTCTATTATCTTGCCGACAAACCAATTTTTCCGTATCTTTATCGGGCATGAAATCGGATATTCATCAATCTATCCTTTTCATTGCTATTACATTGGGTCTAAGACACTTCAGTATCCGATTGTCTCTTTTTGTAACAGTGCCAAACAAACCTCTCCGTTTTAGTCCATTGAGTAAATGCGTAGATGGCAAAAACATCGAAAAATTAGTGAAAACATGTATCTGGTCGAATTTTAGATCTCTGCGGAGGAAAAGTTATAATACCATCAGGAGAAGTTGCTATATCGCCGGTTGATAGTTTCCTCAGTATTTCGTGCAATTTAAACGGTTTCCTAAAAATGCAAACTTATAGTAGTTCTTCATATTAACGTCCTTTCAAATGTACATTACAGAAACTGTTAGAAAATAGTACCTCAGTAAATTAAGAAATGGCAACTGAATAGTAACAGGTAACAAAATTATATGTGTCAGTCAAAAACTAGCAGCGTTGAAAGTGAAACTTTTGATGTTACGAGATACGAAGACAGGCGTAACACATCACTATCAGTATCATACCAGCAGCGGCCGGGAGTATTTGTTTTCGGCAATTAATAAGAGATGTTTACAATAATTTTACATTTTGAACAAATTGAATTAAACTAGATCACATATTTAATTTAATCTATCGGACGATGTGTAGTTCAAAAATGTTTGCCGTTGTGACCACAAAAAAAAAGAAAATTCTTACACATCATCAAAATTGAACGATGTCTTCAAAAAAATTAAAACAACGATAATATTTCCAATAAAAAAACAGTACCTATTCGGATAGACAATGAGAAACTATTTACCATAGAAGACAAATCAAATTGAAAATTCTTTTAAGAACGTACTCCATTAAATGTTCGAGAAAACCACCATTTTGGGCCAAATTTTGATTTACTTTTTGTATGTTTTCGCAACTACAGCTGGCACATATTGACTCGCTGTCTGGACAGTGACTAGCGTTCTTTCTACGATGCTTTGTTAATTGGCATAGGGGCGTAGTAAGTTGCAGAGTCGGGTGGCGTAACAGGAGGGGAGAACAGCGTTGCATCCCTCTTATACAGCTTAAGTAAATAATAAATAGAAAAGGACAAGTATTTTAATAGTTTTGTATACGATTTTACTCTCATTTCAGAACTTCTGTAGTGCTTCATAAAATATTTCACATCAATATAATTTTGAACGTTGCAGAATGATAGTGATTTATTATATAAGGGTAAAAATAATAGATTTTAGCGCGAGGTATAACTTTGTCAACCGACGCGAAGCAAAGGGAGACAAAAACACCAGCACTCAAATCTTACTTTTTTCCAGTGGCACTATTTATTTCTAAGACGGTATAATGATGACTACAAAATATTATTGACCTAGTAAAGCTGGAAAATTAGGTGATATGTGAAGAATGTATATGAGATTTGGTAGGTTGTGGCAACGACAATTGGAGATGTAGTCTTGGTCACAGTTTTTATTGTCACCTTGACATTGAAAAATTAAATTTTAATCTTTTCTGCTCTTTGATTTTATAAGCGAAATAATGGTAAGCGATTTTAAGGTTTCGCGAACTCCACCGGAGTTAGAAAAAGCAGCAAAAATATTATTAATGAAGGCTTCGTTAGAAATATGTCCAAGCAAATCAAGAAAAGTGTATGAAGATGCCTATTCAAAGCTTATAAAATGACAAGCAGATAGAAAGTGCAGTTTATTCTTAGAGACAGTTGTTAGCATATTTCTCAGAACTGTCTCAACAAGTGAAACCGTCGACGGTGTAGGCCCAGTATTATATGGTTAAAAGTACGTTAAAATTAAACAAATATGTAGATATTTCAGAATATTTCAAATTTATTAAATTCTTGAAGCAAAGTTTGAAGGGATATAAATCTAATAAGTCAAAGATTTTTACATGAACACAGAATAATGAATTATTAAGTAATGCTCGTCATGAATCTTATTTAATTATCAAGATATGTTCAAGCTATGTTACAAGTAGTTGTTTCAACTAAAATTTTATATTAGTTTGTCGCAATATTAGGAAATGCGGAAGCGTGACGCGCTACTGAATTATGCCATATGAAAATAGTTGACATAGAAGATTTAGGGACAGCATTAATAGTAAAAATTATTCGAAAAAAATTATGTTAGTAGGAGGTTTCTGGTAATCGAAGAATACGTTAAATTTTACTGAAATCACAGCAATGGAAATCTTGTTAATCAACTTATCGGGAAAAACAAATTTCATAAGATACCGGAAATAATCGCTATTTTTCTTTATCTCTTCATGTGGAATCTGGAGGAGACCTGCTAACACTACAAAAGAACAGAGGCTAGAAGTCATCAACGGTCGCTGAAGACTACGTAGATGAATCTGATTCTCAAAGCAGAGAAACAAATAACAAAGTTTTGAGGAAATGTGGCAGCCCATCAGATAAACCTCCTTTTCAAGCCAGCACTTCAAAAACAGTTTTGTCGAGTTTGAAAAATGTTGCTAACATTGAGAGAGTGGAAAATGTCATAGGCTTAAAAGAACCTTCTACTTCAGTAAATTCGTCTTCAAGTCTTCATAGTCAAATGAAATTTGTGTGGTCCAATAAGCCGATCCCTCCGCTATATATCAGAAACTATTAATGTTGTAACTTCAAGAGAAAAAATTCAATACTAAAAGTGGCCAAGAGCAATCGCTGAAAACAACTTTCAAGTTTTTAGGTTAACCGCTAGGGGGCGTAACCTGTGAAAAAAAATTTTAAAACAAGTTTTTTGTTAAATTTGCCCAATTATACCAAGTGTTAAATAGCTAAACTAGAAAGAGGCCTACATTCTGCACAAAATTTGTTTAATTACTTTTTTTTATTTTTTAAAATAAAGGGTGGGAGGGAGTGAGGAAGTGTTTGTGGATGAATACCTATAGCTTTGATTTGGAGCAACCGATTTTAACGAAATTCGTGTCATTGGAAAGAGTGTAGATGCATTAATAAGATCTACTATGAAACAATTGCATTCACTTTTAATTGTCATAGGTAGATGGTACTTTCGAATGAAAAAATTAAAATTTGTATTTCTTGAAAATGTTTAATGGAAACACCTAATTATTGTAAATTATAATGGAACTGGATTAAATTCGTAACATAATGGCGGAAACTGGAAGTTGATAGCTTCGAGATAGAAATAGAAACGCATAAACGTAAGTACTTAAGTATAGTATTGACTCACCCTGTATTATAACTTAAATTAAAAAATTAGTCAAATTTAAAATTTTTTCATAGCAGAAGAATCTTAGTGTCGATTCCCATTCAGACCAATGTTACTTCATACGATTAATAATAGTTTTTTCGAAACTAAGTAGACTACGACAATAAATTTGACGAGGACTTCATATTGTCCATTTATTGACAGCAGTCAAAACATTGCGTTCTCATTAAAAAGTATTATATTATAATTCGAATTGAAGATTACACTTTTTCAATGAATATTATTATTGCAATGTAGTATTTAAAAAACACGCAAAAAGATTAAGAGAAACTGGTGGTTTTCATCGTCCTTGTTTTAAACGACGTAGTAGAGGTATGACCGAAGATAATTCAACCAACGTTCGTCCTGTCGTTCAACTGAATCCACATATAATTAGTCGGCAAATCTCTATAGAATTGAACATACCCAAAACTACTATTCCAAGGATTTTAAAACTTCACAGGTTGGTTTTTCATATTATAAAGTGAACGTATAGGTCAGAAACTTCCAATTCCCTTTAAACATTTTTTAGTGCGGGGGATGTTAATCTGCATAATATGCATTGTTGGGCTGAAGAAACTCCGCACTGGATAGAGAAAGTGCAGCTTCAAGGTAGATCAAGTCTTAATGTTTGGTGTGGTATAATTGATGGAAAGATCGTAGGTCCATATTTCTTTGATGGAACTTGAAATTGCGATACATATTTGGATTTTCTGGAAAATCTGTTGCCTATTTCATTGGAAGATATTTCGTTACAAAAAAGAAGATATATGACATTACAACATGATGTGTGTCTTGATCACTTTTCCATACGAGTTAGAGATTGTTTGAATGTTAGTTATCTAAATAAATGGATTGGGAGGGGAAGTATATTTTCATGGCCAGCTAGATTTCCAGACTTAACATTTCTGGACATTTATCTGTGAGAAAGATTGACGGATTTGGTCTAACAAACTCGACCAACCACGTCAGACGATATAGAACAGCGCCTTACAATCGCAATGAATAGTATATCAACAGCTGAGATTGAAGCAGCTGATGTCTCTAAGCACGATATATTGCATCTTTTTGTGGACAACGATGGAAAACAATTTGAACATTTAGTTTTAATGATCATGATATTTTTATGATATTTCTTTCACATATTTAATTTGAAGTTATAGTACAGGGTAAGTCAATACTATACTTACTTATTTTTATGCGTTTTTAGACTTATTTCAGAACGAAATAGGGCTATTGTAGAGAATATCATGACGCGACTTGGGAAAAATGTCAATGAAGTTTTTCGTTTTGGTGTTCCTAGATGCCAAAATCACCCCCCGTTCCAAACGTTATATATATTGAAGTGAATTCCTTTTCTATTATGTATATAATTACTAAATTAACAATTTATTATTTTCAAATCTTTACAAATTTTAATATGTTTCTAACTAATTGAACAAAGATCTTTGGTTCACCACTTTTTTTTATAATTCTATAAAAATGAATTTTCAAATCCCCTCCTCCAACTACGTTCTCAAATTATACCTTTATTCGACTCATTTTTGTTTGATCTATGTTCAACTTGTTGGTTCCTGCTTCTGAATTCTTCTCAACTTTTAAATCTGCCTTACAATTTTCTATTTTATCTTTCCAGTTCAATATGTAGAAATTTTTCACTTGCTGCTCTCGGCTCCTACCTTACGAATACTTTTTCACTTTTCTTCAAATATTGATCTCTCTAACTGATTCCACTTTTTTTCCAATCTAATATATTCAAATGCTGCTCCTTATATTCTTATATGTTAAATATCTGAACATAATTATTTAAAAATTTTCAAATTAAAATAAATTTTCAATATTCTGATTTAAACCATTGATCTATATATTTACTTTGAATAAAATAGAGTTATTATTAATTATTTTTCATAATAAAACTTGTATAAATATTCAATATTCAAAATAACTCTAATTTTATTTGAATCTAATTCCTTCAAGACATAACTATTCTCTCTATTCTCATTATCTATTCTAAAAGGTCCCTCATAAGGCAATTCTAATTTAACACATTTTTTCTTTTCTCTATCTGCTACCTTTAATCTTTTAATTGAAACCAAATCTCCTTTTTTAAATTTCACCTTCTTTTTATATTTTTCTGATATTTTTCTTTGATATTTGTCAGCAGCTTTTTGCAATATTCTATCAACCTTTTCCTACATACATATAATTTAACAACTTTTGAAAAAATATCTACTATTACTAGAATATGCCTGTTCCCTTGTTTACTCATAATTAAATTACTTATAAAATCCATTGCCTCTAATTCTAATGGTTTTCTTGATAGAACACTTTTAAAAACATTATGATTAATTTTATTTCTATGTTTCGAAATGTGACAGATTTCACAATTTCTTGTTATTTCCTTGCACTGTTGCACTATAATTTCTTTCATAACCCTTCGTCATTCTAGAAATAAAACTTATTGGAACCTCTCCTTCCTCATCTCTATGTAACAATATTCCTGCAAATCAGTCCATTGACATGAAGTTCGGGTCATATCGTGGATGATAAACCATAAGATTTTTTCCAAATTCTTCTTTTAATCGTTGAAAATAATTCTCTCTTTCTTCAGTCCATTTCCATTTTACACCTCTTTTAAAAGTTCTGTGAGGTTTTTTCTTCCTTTTTACTCAAGTCTCGTATTATTCTTCTAAAATAATTCAATGCTCCTAAAAATTACCACAAAGTTTTTAAATTTTTTGGTTTTTTATATTCAATAATAGAGTTCGCTTTTTCTGGGTCCATTTTCAAACCAATTTCATTAATAATATATCCTAAATATGTTATTTCTTTTTGGAAAAACTGACATTTTCTTTCATTTATTTTCAGTCCCTCAGTATCCAATTCCTTCAATAACATCTCCAAATGTTTCGAATGTTCTTCAATTGTTTTAGAAGAAATCAAAATATCGTCTATATAGTGTAATACCAAACCTTCATATCTGTCCAAAATTCCATGTAGCTCTCTAACTAATGCTGAACATGCACTCTGTAGACCAAAAGTTACTACGCAAAATCTATATAAGACACCATCGATCGAAAAACCAGTATAATCCCTACTATTTCTTTCTAATGGTATTAACCAAAAACTATGTTCTAAATTAATTTTTGACAATATTACTGAGGTAGTTATTCTTCCAAATATTGAATCAACATTCATTGGTGCTTCATATTGCGGCACTGTATATTTAAATATATTTTTTGCATCTAAACACAATCTTATTTCACCATTTGATTTTCTTACTACTACTAATGGATTAACAAATCTAGTTGTTTATTTCTCGATTATACCTTCTTTCAACATATTTTCAATTTCCCTTCTCAACTCTTTTTGATAATGATATGGAATAGGATACGTTATAATGTTGAAATTCTCTATTCCTTTAACTTCTAATTTGTGTTCATAGTTTCTTGATATTCTTAAACCCTTCTTTATCAAATCTTCATACTTCCCTAGTAAGTCCAAAACATATTTTTTTATATATATCTGGGCATTTCATACTTTTCTAATTCTATATTCATGGTCTTCTTCTTGTGTTCAATATCGTATATAATTTTTTGTTTGTTTATTATAATTATCACTTTATTTATTTCTAACTTCTTTTCTTCAAACCTAATTATTACCCCATGTTTTTCCATTTCATCTATCTCCATTACTACATCTGCTTCCATATTTTTCATAACTATTATATTCATATCTATTGAAAGTCCCTCTATCTCTATTTCTCCTGTTACTGTCATATATACGTCAGTTAATTTCTTTCCATTAGCTCCAATTAAATTTATTCTTGGAACTTTTGTTTTGTTTTCTCCCAATTTTTTTAATTTTATTCACTACACCTTCTTTAATCAATGATGCTTCTGACATACAATCAATTGAAATCTTAACAATATTCCTATACAAATTTCCCCAAAAATACAATAATTTAGATTCATTTTCCTATTTAATTTCATCTACTCCTAAATTTACGAATTCAATTGGATGTTCATAATTACATTTACTAAGAATTGTGTTACTACCCTGATTATTTATAAAAAAAGTTCATTATTTTTATTTCCTTCTTCAGTTCGTATCTCATTACATCTACTATCATTTATCCTTTCACTGCCTCATTTCTTTCTTGTCTTCTATTCTCTATTCCTCTATTCATTTGTCTTGTATTGTTATAGTTTTCCTTACTTCTAACTTGTCTATTATTCTCATTCTCTCTCCAATTTCTTCCCACTCCATGATTTTGGTCTCTATAATATTCTCTTTTCTCTCTATTGTTCCTATTTTCTGACATTGTTCCGTAATTATCATTCCTATTTTCTTTATAACAGTTTTGTTTTTATATCTTTTTGCATATTTCCATTCATATTTCTTCTTTTAAATTATTCATTCTCATTTACCCTTCTAAATCTGAATTCACCTCAATTAAAACTTCTTTCAATCCTTAATAAATAATTTGAAAATTGTTCCATTTTTTTATGTCATGTATTGCAATATTTTCTATAACATATCTATCAAAATGTCTGGAAATGTACAATACAATCTCTTCTTCTTTCATTTTGGGACTTAAATATTGTGCAAAATAATATAATTTCATGGCATAATAATTTAACTTTGTATTTTTACTATAATCAAATTTTTCAAAATATAATTTTTCTCTGAAAGAATTTTGTGATGTTTCTCTCCAGAAATATCCCATGAACATATCCTCAAAATCTTCCTCATTTTTAATTACCATTTCTCTTGTAGTGAAGCAAACTAATGCATTTCCCTCCAAATACATTCTTACTATTTCTTTATAATCTTCAAATTGATGAATATTCCGAGTTCGGTTTTTTATAAAATTTTAAAATTATTTTCGAATGTATCTTATTAATGTCCCCATTACATTTACAATAAATATCATGTCCTAGTTGTACTACATCTGTCGAACAATTTCCACCATTATTATGAAAATTTTACCTCAACTTCTCAAATTTTTCCTCGATATCTACTTGCACCTTTCTTGTTCCCTCTATATATTGTTCTCTAGAACTACTTGTCTTTTCTGCTATTTGTTGCATTAATGTTTCTTCTGTCTTATTTATTTTCTTCTCGGTTTCCCCAATATTATTGTCAAATTTATAAAAAAAATTCTTCGTTTCTTCAATATGTTCTTTTTGATTTTTATTAATTATTTCCAATACCTTTTCTACTCCTTTTTGCCGAGTATCATTTTTCCTGTCATAACTGTTAATCTTATTTTAATGTACTCATTATCCTTTTCAATGCCATTTATCTCTTCTTCGAAATTTTCATTCTCTTTAATAATCTCTTGTTTCATAATATCAAATTTATTTTTTATAGGCTCTTCCATATTTCTCATATCCTCTTTTCTATTTTCTTCCATATTTCTCATATCCTCTTTCATATTTTCTCCCATACTTCTCATATCCTCTTTTCTATTTCCTTCCATACTTCTCATGTATTTCATAATTTCTTCAAACTGCTTATTTATATTCGAACATTCTGTTACACTGCTAGATCTCCAATACTTCTATTTTCTTATTGTCTATCAGTGTCTCCTTGACTTCTTCCTTCTAATATAGTCCCTTGTCTGGTCATCATTTTTAATATTTCATATATAAATTTATAGATTCATCCAAAATTATATAAATATTTTCTAAATTTCTCTTTAAATGCCAAAGATAAAATAATTATATTATGTCAATCTTTTTTAAATTTTATATCTGTTTGAGGTCCCCTTAATTTATGGAGCCCCACGTTGATGCGCCAATTGTTGTGGTGAATTCCTTTTCTATTATGTATTATGAATATAATTACTAAATTAACAATTTATTATTTTCAAATATTTACAAATTTTGATATACTTCTAACTAATTTAACAATAATAAAAACTTACCCCAAAGATCTTTGGTTCATCACTCTATTTTATAATTCTATGAAAATAAATTTTCAAATTCCCTCCTTCAACTTTGTTCTCAAATTATTCCTTCATTCGACCCCTTTTTGTTTGATCTATGTTCAACTTGTTGGCTCCTCCTCCTGAATTCTTCTCAACTTTTAAATCTGCCTAACAATTTTCTATTTTATCTTTCCAGTTCAATAGGTAGATATTGTTTTACTTATGAATTTGCTTCTGGTTTGAATCTAACTATATTTCACTTGCTGCTCTCGGCTCCTACCTTACGAATACTCTTTTATTCCAGTTTAATATGTAGAAATTCTTATACTTATGAATTTGCTTCTCGTTTAAATCTAACTATATTACACTTGCTGCTCTCGGCTCCTACCTTACGAATACTTTTTTACTTTTCTTCAAATATTTATCTCTCTAACTGATTCCACTTTTCTTTCTAATTTCATATATTCAAATGCTGCTTCTTATATTATTATTCTTATATTCTTATTAAAATGTTTTCAATTTGTAAATTCTTACTTGACTTTTATTTTCAAAAATATGTATATTTATATATATATATATATATATATATATATATATATATATATATATATATATATTGGAACAGTGCAAAAGTATAATGGCCAATTAATAACATAATTAATGGAAAGAAAAGAAAAATGAACTCGAACAAAATAGTAAATATAACAAATTGAGATATTATCCAAGTGAGGTTATATTAATCACTCATTGCGAGAATTAAAATAGAGATAACGAAGAAATACTAATATATCACTTGCTTTCATTAATAAAAAAAAATCATAGTATTTAAAACAATGAGTATAAATAATAAACAAAATAGTAGAAATTATACTTTCATTATAACAAGAGCTGAGAAAATTGATGAGATATAACAGGATATTGTCAGGGCACAGTGACACACAATGGATTTGAATTAACAATAAATATAAATCATTTGATATTCAAAACATTCAGACAAAATAACAATCAACAAACTTTAATTGTAAATGTTCATATTTAATTATAAGAGTGTAATTGAAAATGAACCGAACAAATAATATTCTTTTCTTTTTAAGTCTTGCATAAAAATAACCTTACTAAATACCTTCATATCAGATTATAGGTAAGTTATACATCCACTGGTCTGGTCTGAATTCAAGAAAGGAATTTTAACGTTTTTAATGTTCAATGAATGAAATATATTTGTTTGTATAAATTTACAATTAGTGTGTCGGTTATTTTCTCAATTTTCAGGAATTAGAAGGGGACAAATGTTTTATTCACTGTGGATTTAAAAAATCTGCAGTAAGGTAGGCAACCCTATCTACGCCCACATACAGAATTCTTCGAAATAAAGATACTATGTGTAAAAGTTTATTTTTCTTTAAATTTTGATACGTTATCGTTAATTTTTAAACCCTACTTTATCGTAATATCAAGTAAGAATATTAAATATGCGTTTAATAATATACAGGTGGGACATATAGGTATATACGCCGTATGTGCACTCATGTATTAAACTTACACATAAATATAAAACATAAAATTGACAACCATTACGAAACATTTTTGTTTTAACATTTTTCTCTAAATCGTACATTAAAACCTTTATTTAAGAAAATTCACAAATTTACCCTAAATTATTTTGATGCCAAAATGTTACATTGGTTTTTTGTACATCTCAAAACAGTCTATCACTTTTGTATCTAATCTTTTTATTTTGGGTTTTATGCAAAAATGTTACTGAAATAAGCCTGTCCAATTGGTCCTGTGCCATTGGGATTTTTATTTATATCTCGAGTTCGACAAATGCTATCAACATGCGGTTTACGCCATTTTGTTATGAACTTGATCCAGTCCCATTATAATTTACAATAATTAGGTGTTTCCTGTAATATTTTTCAAAAATAACAAATTTCAATTTTTTTCATTGGAAAGTACCCTCTACCTATGACAATTAAAACTGAATGCAATGGTTTCATAGTAGATTTAATCAATGCATCTACATTCTTTCTAATTACACTAATTTCGTTAAAATCTGTTTATCCGAACCAAAGTTATAGGTATTTATCCACAAACATTTCCCCACTCTCCCCCACCCTTTTTTTTTAAAATGACAAAAGTACATAAACAAATTTGTGCGGAATTTGGGCCTCTTTCTGGTTTACTTATTTAACACTTGGTATAAATGGGCATATTCCACAAAAAACTGGCTTTTAAATTTTTCTTCACAAATTACGCCCCCTAGCGGTTAACCTAGAAACTTGAAAGTTATTCCCAGCGATTTCTCTTGGTCCCTTTTACTCAGGAATTTTTTCTCTCAAAGTTATAACATGAATAGTTTTCAATATACTCGTAATAATATTGGACCACCCGGTACAATGTACATTTAACAATTGTTGTCCTGATGTTAATAAAATGTAATATCAAGAATTTTCCTATTTTTCTCAAGTTATTTTCCCTAGTGAATAAGAACTCATTCGTCCCTAGGGTTAAAAGGAATACATTTTTGCCATGGTATCAAATGTTATTACTAAGTTGGAATTACTGGAACAGTCGGCGATATTCAAACTGAACACACTATTTACTAACAATACACCAACTCTCACAATTATACTGTCTGACACGCGCTTCAATTACCAAGTTATCGTCTTCAGCTATCGAAGGTAAACTCTTTACCGTCTGTCTCTGAACAGGATAGCTTGGTTAGTGGTAGTGAATAGTGTGTTCAAATCAATTGTTATATTTTCACACCTGCCAAGAGGGCAAAAATAAAAATTTTATGCGTCAGGGAAAAAATATCTTACTTCTATTTCAACTAACAATGGGCACAAAAACTATCTTCACTGAACCGTAGGCAATTGCATAATAAATAACTGCATATATTTAATAAGAAATATATTTTAAAATTAATACCCTTTGTGCCAAGAGCTGAGAAGAAGCTAAAGTTAGTAAAATGTAAGAATTATCGTGACGCATTTTAAAAGGACAATAATATGATGTGGGTTAGGTTGATTTGTAATAAGAAAGTCGAATTTCTCTTAAAAAATGATGGTAATCTTCGTGGAAATTATATTCTAAACTGTTGGTAAAACAAGCCTCTCAAAAATATTTCTTCAACAAACAGTCAAGGAAAACCAGAAAAATTTCAACTTATTAAAATCGGGTAAGATAATTTCATTGTAATAATGGATATTTGGTAAAGAAAAATTATATTAGAGAAGTTCTATAAACGGATTACCTCGGAATAAACTTTTTCAGCGAATTTGCAAGAGAACGTCCCTTTTTGGAAATATTTCACAATCTCTGTATCTGCTTAGGGACACAGACAAGCGTATCGAATAAGTTTATCTCACTTGAATGCAACCCAAAGTACGTTTGGATATATATGACAAAAGAGAAAGACGATAAAATATTCAATGGTTCATTATGTTTATGTGGAAAGGAAATATGTTCTGCTTGAGATGTCCTTTGTGAGCAATGTAAGTATATCGGAAAATAAGCGGTTTTAGAGATCATAACTAACTTTTCCGAACTAATACACTCCGGAGGCTTTATCGTGCTAACCAACTGAAATTTCTTCGAATATATATATTATTATAATATCCTATATTCTCTTGCAGTTGCCCCACGTTTGGGTGACAAATTATTATATATCTAATGTTTTAATAATTAGAATTGAATGGATGTATGATATATAACAATATAAAATAATAATTGTCGACGTTTTCACAATTTGTGATTGTAGCTACACTATTATGAACACACCTTTACCACTGAATATAACCTATTTGAATTTTGACAGCAAATGTCAAATTATTATGCCCGGCTCAGATGAATATTAAATTTTGTACTTTGAAAGATAAATCAATACACAATCGACTCTTATTTCAGGGAGGGATCAAAGATTCTAAATAATAATTCAAATTTATAAATTTCAATGAATTCTCCAAATTAAGTATTACGCTATTCCAAATCTAGAGTAACTGTTTGTTCAATATACTACAAGACACTTGAATTATCTGATGACATATATGATTTTACTGTCACTGGAAATTAACCAAATGTCACTTATTATATAAAATTTTCTATAGCATGAAAATTATCAAACACAATGAGAATAGATATGAAATGAGTACCAAAGTGAGTTGTAATCAAATTTATATATTATATGATCAGATAACAAATTACAAAATAATTATATCTCTTCAAAAATATCATGAACGAAAAACAAAGATAGAATTTTCTTTCAACCTTATTATTAAAACAACCTATATTAGGAATCTACTAGCTAAATGTTTTTATCAAAAGTTCAAAATGTCTGATTTTATACTTGATGTATATCAATGTCAAATACGCAAATTTCCGTGCAAATTGTCTATTACAAAATTTTCTTCACTTGACGTTGAATTTTATATGTGTAAAGTTACTGTGATTTAGATCAAATTTATTATCATAAGATGCATCTATTTTTCAAATATATTTAAGAAGGGCCTATTAATTCTCGAGAAATATTGTAAATAAACTGGACAGGACTCACCAACTAGGTACTGGTTAACTCGTTCATATTCTAAAACGTATTTAGGATTCAGCAACACTTTCTAAATTTATAATTTAGAAACCGGAAACCACTTGCACTTTAACGATGTAATTCTCCTGCGAATTATACACGCACTGGCTTTACAATGCAAGGTTTTATGATCTGATAATATATTCATATGATTACTTTTATATTCTTAAATAAATTTGAGACAACTCTTATTTTGATGTTGTCTCGTGGGGATTTCAAATTCAACTGCCTAAACTTTCTACATAAATGAATCTCTTCTCCTTTGGTTACCAAAAATTCCTTTTTTTCAAAAAAATACAAATTTCTGTTTTCCTACAACAAAGAGAGACTGGCATTATTTTATTATAATTGCAATTTTGCTAGCAGAGACATCTGTATTTTGAAACTTCAAATATTTGTTTTCTAATCGTTATAAAATCTATCTATCATTAAGTATATTCTGCATTAATGTCATCCGAAATTGAAATGTCAAAATTAATTTGTATATTGAATCTTTCAAATTGTTGATTATACATTGTGTATCAAAAGTATTACATACAAATATACATATTTTCCTTATTTTAATGTTTTCTTTAGAATTTAGATAGAGGAACTGTATTAAATCCCCTAATAAATGAATGACAAATCGATTCTTGTATATAATTATAATTTTATCTTTCAAAATTGCCAAATACCATACTAGTATCTTAGTACCATAGTAATATCTTTCAAATAATTATTAACATATCTCTAAAAAAATTATCTTCAATCAAGTTAAGCTATCATTCCTTATTCCCGTAAAACTTATTAAATCTACTATATCTATTAAAATTTCACGTAACATACTTGTTATTCTAAAATTTCCTATATACATGTTGATAATTTTTTTTATGATCTCAAATGTTACCAACTCTGCTCTACTCTGTCTAAACCATTTATATGTTACAGGATATGATTTCGTTCCAACATTTCTCAGTACTCTCTACTTTGATTATCCATATTTTCATTAAGCAACCCTTAGTTCCTTCAACATACTTGTCTTATACATATTTATTAATTCATTTATAAATATATAATATTCTTCATTACAGTCTGTCCAATTACCAGTATTTTTCACATCTTCTATTTATTCTATCTCACGAACATAATTATTAGGCATTCTAATTTCTTTTTCACACAATCCTTCATATTTCATTATTAAATTCTTCACTTTTTCTTCATATTTCTTATTTTCACTCATTAACTCCAATTCTACCATAATTCCATTCCTCTTTATATTCCATAACTTCCTATTATCCTCTTCAATTGCCAATATTTCCATATTTACCTCCTCAAATTCAATTATTTCACCATTTAATTCTATCTATCTATTCAAAATCAAATATTTCCTTATATTTCATCAATTCATCAATAACTATGTCTGTTTCTAACTTCTTCATCAACTATGCTTACATATCAACTTCTTTCCATCCTTTAATTCAATCTGTTGTATCATAGATTTGCTGTATTTTGAAACTTCAAATATTTATTTTCAAATCGTTATAAAATCTATCTATCATTGAGTATATTTTGCATTAATGTCATCCGAAATTGAAATGTCAAATTTTATTTGTATACTGAATCTTTCAAATTGTTCGTCGATGATATTGATTTATCGAAACAATTGTCAATTTTTTAGAATTTTCAATAACTTGTATAATATTGTGGAATTAACTAGAGACCTTGAGTTTCATTTAAAAACACTAATATGAGCATATTCCACGAAGTAAGGGTCGAGACAGTCAATTTCATTAACAATAGGAATTTAGCAGTTGCTAAATCCATTATTGTCAACACCAATCATGCTTATAGAAAGGATAGTCATCCATCTATATTTCGGAACTTGTTGTCAGAAACAAAGAATTTCCTTAAAGTACATCCAGAGTTAATTGTTACAAAGGCAGATAAGGGTGATGTAACGGTTCTTATCTCAAGGGAGGATTATTTAAAGTTATCCCAAGATTTTGTTGATAACGGCCCTTCCTATGTTCCTCTCCCAAAAGATCCAAGTAGGGCGATTCAAACTAAATCAAATGCTCTAGTCAAGACATTATATAATAAGAGACAAATTGGTGAAATCACTAAGAAATTATTGACTTCTTATAATTCTGTTATAGCCAAATTTTACGCGCTCCCTACAATCCATAATCCTACTCTATCTATAAGACCGAAAGTAGCATCTATCAACTCTCCAACTGAGTTTGTTGCTACTTTCCTCGCAGACATTTTGACAAAGGCATATAATGCTGATAATGAGTATTTCATTAAGAACTCTTTTTATATTTTTTAACTATTTAACAGAAAGGTTCTTCCTCATGATTATATTTTGGTCAGTCTAGATGTGGTTTCACTGTTTGATAATATTTATTTACAATTTGCCGTACGGTAAATACACAAACATTGGTCCTCAATCAGTGTTGAGTGTAATATCGACAAAGATACTTTCATTGAGTTGATTGACTTCCTTTTCGAGTCTACGTGCTTTTAGTTCAATAATAAATTTTATAAGCAAACTTTTGGTAAACCTATGGGGGCTATAATTTCTCCTATATTGGCTTGCTATGTGTGATCAGTTGGATGTGGTCCTTCCGGTACTTCCTTTTAAAACCTCTTTTATCAAGAAGTATGTTGATGATATTATTCTGGCTTGTTCTAAGGATTCTACAGATGATTTCCTTTCTATCTTCAACAGATACGATCCCTACATCCAGTTCACTCTAGAACTGGAAGACCAGAATATGGCTGTGCCTTTTCTGGACACTCTTTCTACCAGGACACCTGATAATGTGATTATAATTGATTGGTATAGAAAGTTTAAGTAGTTCTGGGAGATATATCAATAACAATTCTTACCATAAATTAAGGATGAAGGTAAACTTAGTTAGACAAATGACAGCAAGGGTTATGAGTATTTCTGATCCCATTTTTAAGAATAAGAACCGTGATATGCTCTTCAATTTGTTCCTTGATAGTTCATATCTCAAATTATTACTAAGGAAGATTTTTTCCAACACATCTTCTGTTTTGGCACAGGTCCCGTCACATTCAGTAGTTGAAGCAAGTGCAGCTGGTCGGGATGCTCTTTCAATTTCGGAAGGGGTACCGAACATTCCAATTGTTTATTTGCCGTATATTAGGAAGGTTACTCCCAGACTTACTAGTTAGGTTCAAAATACTTACGAAATGTTAAGTTTGCTTGTAGGAGTGCCGTATTGGGGGAAATCGATTTATAGTCCTTTAAAAGACAAAATACCTACCTTATAGTAGTAATGTGGTCTATAAACTTGGTTGGAAATCCAAGAAAAGTACACTTTTCCTTCTGCTGCTAACCTCAATAGTATATGTCCTTTTGTGTCTTAATTGATCAGCAACGATCACAGGCGTTTATCGCTTTTTTTGATATATATATATATATATATATATATATATATATATATATATATATATATATATAACATCCGATGTACTGCCATTTTTGAGCTAAAAAACAATATGGTTCAACTGCGAGACGAGCTAAACAATATCCAATCATAGAATTGGTTACTTGTGCACTTGTATATACTCCGGAGGCACTATCGTGGTAACAAACCTAAAATTTTCCAAAAAATATCAAAAATTTAGTACATCTGGATTTAAAGGACCCGTTCTACTGGCTCTGGTGAGCTCCAAATCAAACGTGTTTACCTGTAAGATGCCCTGAACAATACCCAATCATAAAATTGGTGACTCGTTGCACTCCGGAGGCAGTATTGTGCTAACAAGACATGTGGTCGACGATAACGACAACATTCGCACAGGACGTTTTTTCTAAAAATCGGTTTTTCGTGTTTTTATCGCTAAAAACGCTAAAACAACTCAAAATAATTCCATGATTTTCAGAGGTTAACCAATACTTTTCTCGCATCATAGATATGGTTGGGCTGTGAATGTCTGCCTCATTTTGAATACATCGACTGCAATCTGACAAAAAAGAAATAATAGCCAAAACATTGAAAATCGAGATTTTAATGCTTCTCATAGAGAAAAATATACCGCACCTCTTGCCCCTCAGCCAGTTACCGACATAATAACACTTTCTAGTTGATTCCTATTCGTATTTGGTTAAGCGATAATTTACAGTCCACAACCACAAATTTTGTGGTAATTAGTAATCGTAAGTGACAGGTGGCATCCATGAATTTAAGTCGATTTCAGGTGGATACTTTCATATTTTTAGCATCACTGCACATTCTATTTATTTATTTATTCATCAAAGGGAATACAAACGGGACGAGTCCTAATGCAGTATTCACAAACATATTATTAATACAGTATATATTGATTATTGTAACTATTGAAACTAAATACTTTGAAATTAAAACGTAACTTTGTTATTTAGATACATTTCCAGCTCATCACAAAAAGTAAACAATCTATCATGGAATGTATCAATATCAACATGGTTACAGATCGAGTAGAAGGATTTAGAACACCTATGCAAGGGAGAACTTTGATAATATTTTGTAGCACTGAAGTTGATATCAAAAACCTAGAAATTTTTTATATTTTAGACCGGAATATTGAATTTAATAAGGCAGGTAATCTCGTTGGAATCAATAAGATTATAACCAATTTTATATAAAAAATTAACGTAATTCATTTGACGTCTACCTTCCTGGGAATTTAAACTCAAACTCTGCCTAACTAAGACAATATTATTATTAGGAAACAATTTATTTTTGCAGTAATTTATGAATTTATTCTGGATACGGCCAAGTCTATCAATGTATACAAGATACTGAGGATTCCAAATTATTGATTCGAAACTTAAAACACTGTTTACATAGGCCATAAATAAAGTTCGCAATGAACGTAAACTTTAAAAATCATGACAAGTTCTGCTAATAAAACCCAACGTCCTATTATCATTTTTTGCTATATAATTAATATGTTGGTCAAAAATAGGTTTTGAATCAAAATACATTCCTAGATCTTGTATCTGCGAAACCTTTTCAATTGGGTGGTTTCCAAGAAAATATTGGAAATCAACTATGCTTCGTTTTCTAGAGAAGGTAATTCCGTAGCATTTATTTGAAATTCATAAAAAAGAAATTTTTTTACAATAAGCAACAAGTCTATTCAAATCACTTTGTAATAATTGAGAATCTGCAGCATTACCAATTTTGAAGTATATTTTTAAATCATCTGCATATTTTTCGTATTTACAAAATTTTAAACGTTCAGGTATATCGGTGATATAGATAATAAATAATAAGGACCCCAAGTGAAATCCCTGAGGTAGCCCTAAAAAAACATAACTAATAGGTGATACATATTTACCTATGACTACTGCTTGGGATCTGTTACTTATGTAAGATTTGACTGCTCCAAGTTTATTAAACAAAGTTGACTAATGAAGTCAGTATACACAGCGTCAATATGAAATCTTCTATTCATATGTTCTATCAGATATTCGCTGTGAGTGTTCCAACACAACGTTTTTTTTTTCATAAAACCATGTTGCTTCTCATTAATAATATGCTCAACATCTGAAATCAAGTAATCACAAATAATTGAGGGAGTTTGGTCCTGGCATATATCACTGATACGGATAAATTGTCAGCTCTTTACAAATTAATATATAAAAAGTGGTCTATCGTGTTTTAAAACATATACTGGATTTATTATACAACATATTAGTGTACTTAACCATATACATAAGTACGTTTTTCGACATCTAAATGTAAACATCAATTTGAATCACCTAACCCGCAAGTTTCTATTGGAACTATCTCTAACAAAAAGAGTCAAACCTCTACTCTTATCAGTACCGATATGTTAGACGAACAGGTCCGTATTCAGGTTCATGAGTGAAAGTTCGTACAAAAATATGAATATGTCAACACTATCTATGGGGACTTCTGACTACAGGAGTTCTCATAATAACACCTTAAAAACTTACTCAGATGTAACTTCTCAACAGAACTTCCCAAAGAAAGAGCAAGCAATAATCTTTCCTGCTATAGAAAACGTGACGCTCCAAGATTACCTTATACCACTAGGAACAATTATTGAACCCAAAAATATATTATTCACTTCAAGACTACCAAACCAAACAATTTGCATGTATCTTACTAGTTTTAGCATAGTTGAAAAGTTCATTACTAATCACGAAGGAAAGATCAAAATTAACAATGAAATTGTGCAGGCCCGTAAATATGTAACACCCTCAGAAAGGCTTGTACTTTCTAACGTTTGTCCTACAATACCAAACGCTATATTAGTGAATGAGTTAAGCAAACTTGGCATTACCACTCTTTCTACGATGTCATTTCTTAGAATCAGCTCGAATCTCCCCGAATTTAATCACATTTACAGCTTCAGGCGTCAATTTTTCATAACCCCACCAGCACACACACACTTCCAGAAACCTTTTGAATAAATTATGAGGATATGACTTTTAGAATTTTCCTCTCTCAAGACTCACTCTGCTTTTCTTGTAAAAATCCAGGTCACACCGCAGCAAATTACGAAAAAGCATCACACTCTCCACCTCCCATTACTGGTACCCCTACCGCACCACTTGAGACCACTTCCCACAACAAACAACTAATAAACATAAATACTGAAACACCTACATCCTCCAAGCAAAATTCTACAATGGAAACGGATACAGACAATAAAAAATTAACAAAAGGTACATTTAAGGAAATAGAGACACCTTCTCCTCAACCAGAAGAAGAAACAAACGGAGCCAAGAAAGGCCCTTCCGCTAAACCGGAACCTAAAGCAAACATAAAGAAAATCAACACAAACAACAAAAAATATTTTCCAATCGAAGTTTTTATGGAGCCAGTAAGAACACAATCCACCCTTCATCCTCAATTTCACCCAAATATCACATCTTTTCGTGAACGTTTACGGATCAGCCGACCCAGTAAGCATCATTCAAGACTACACAACTGACCTCACAGAACTAATATATATGTTAACCAAAATTTATCCGCATTTTACCCACCGCTTTATCAAAACAAGATGTACAAAAATCAAGAAAAAACTTTTAATACACCTGCAATTAACCTATTCAGATACAGAACAGGGGAGCGATTGTTCACAAACGTCAAGCAATTTAAATACTTATCGATTTTCAATTCGTTCTCATCTATTTTACGATGAAACCAAAATGGTTCCATTGATAAACTCCCAATACTACAAAAGATCAAAAACGAAATTAAATCTTACATAATTTGTTTACAAGAAACCAACCTAAAACATAGCGATATCCAAACATTAAACCAATTTCAAAATTTTTATATACATCAAGATACTGCTCAAAAAGCTAGTGGAGGAGTAGCAATCCTCATTAAAAATAATATCGACGGCGTCTAAATTCCCTTCAATAGTAATCTTGCAGCCATTGCCATTAAGATCCATGACAAAAAAGACTTATAACCTATATCTTCCTTCAGGATCGCAAATAAACCATCAGGACTTAGGCAATTTGATAGAACAAAATCCCCCATCCTAGAATCATACTAGGAGATTTCAATGCTCACAACTTTCTTTGGGGCTCAACATCTCAAAATACAAAGGGTCACCTTGTAGAACAAATATTAGACGACTTTAAACTTTCTATTCTCAACGACGTCAGAGCCACAAGATTTTATATACAGACCGGAGAATCATCATGTATTGACCTTACAATCTGCGATCCAACCTCAACTCCATCACTAACATGGGCAGACTAGATTATGCCTACAGTAGTGACAATATACAACAATACAAAGAGTAATACCAAACACAGCTTCCATACTAAATGGAAACTTGAAACTGCTGACTGACAACTCTACTCCACTGACATTGGAGAAAAAATTAAATCTTGTGCTATCCTAACTAATATAGACGAATCAACAGAACAATTTTGTGAAACCATAAAACATGCAGCAAATATATCAATTGGAAAAACATCTTACACCAAACAGCACACTCCGGTCTCATGGTGGAATAACGATTGCGAAGCAGCTCTAGATACAAACGATATAAGACGCCGGAGAACAAACTTCAGTTTTTAAACTTACGTGCAAAATTATACGAAAATTTTTTAAGCTTACCAAACCCTAAAAGAACAAAACCGCCTGGGAGTAACTACAGAAAATGACGATCCTATAAATGTACCGCTCACCATGTCAGAATATGAAGACGGCTCATCCAACCTTGAAGATACTTGTCCGGGTCCTGACCAAATTTCATCTACCTTTTCAAAGCATCTTCCTTCCAATGCCCACGAACATCCACCAAATCTCTACAATGTGATCTGGTTGCAACACACCTTTCCAAAAGCATGGCGAGAATCCCTAATAATACCTATTCTAAAACCCCGAAGCCAAAAATCAAATCCTCAATCATATGGACCAATTTCTCTTACTTCAGTTATTTGTAAGCTACTAGAAAAAATCAATAACAGAAGACATAAGAGCAACATAATTTAATAATACCTGAACAAAGTAGCTTCAGACAAAAAAGATCAACTATCGACAATATTATAGATCTGGAAAGTAACATCAATGAGGCATTTGCACAAAAACAAAAATGTTTAGCTGTCTTCTTCGATATAAACAAAGCATTCGATACTTCCTGGCATGATTACATTATGGAAACACTGCTGAGCTAAAATATAACAAGTAACTGTCTACATTTTGTAACCTTACCTTGCTGTTGTTACTACAAAAAGTGAGGTTACATTGCCAAAGGTTCGCTTTTCGCCGGAGAGCATAAGGCCGTGAGTTAGTAAGGAATATTTGAAAGCTGGTACTGTAGTATTTTTTTAACGCGCCATTTGATTAGTAGGACATTCAAGAAGCTCTTACTGATTATTCAAGCAACCAATAGTAAATAAACTAGCTATTGTAACTTTTGAAATATGTTATTTATATTGTTTTGCTTTTACGTTTGTGAATCAAATGAAACACATATTATTGCCAATGAAACAGTTTAATTAAAAGTAATGGTACCTTGAACAGATGGCGTAATAACATGTCTCAATAAATATGCGGTGATCGACTCTAATTATGAACTGATACTCAGTTATCAATGGTTGGTTAATTTAAAATGTTCAACAATTTCTAATGATATCAACTAACTGAGATCATCATATACACTATATCTTTAGTATCATGTGAATGGTATACCAGTTACAGCCTTACAAACTGTAATAATTAACAAGATATAACCAAATAGATCAAAAGTGTCTCTTATATTGTAAGATTAAGCTGAAATATAATTTCACGGCGATATGCAATAAAGAAGTTATTATTTCAACTCCACGGAGCTGAAAGAATGTAATAATAGAGTTGTGAATTGATAGACGTCTTTATAAGAATGTGAAGTTACTAAATATTGAAATATAAAAGTTAATGTGTGACTAAACGTTAAAACATGAAATTACAAAATGAATAAGTTGCTTAAAGATCAGATGATAACGAATAAAACTTCAAATGTTACTTGCGGTTAGTGTGCAAACTATTAAACATCAATTGGCTTAATTGACAAGCCACATCTGACTTGTGGAACAAGATTCAGCCATGCAGTTAAGACGCGTTGTTCATAATGGAATCATTCCGCAATCATCACCACTATAGTCTGTCAGCTATTTCTACGAAAATATTGAAAATATATCCCATACGGGAAACATCCGAAATTTGAAGCTCCTTAAAATCTTGACATGATCATCCTAGCATCGATTACCATCACCCATAAAATTTGTTAAGCCATATCCATTTGGCAAAAAAGTATTGTAAAAAATTGTATGCAAAAACTATGCTGTACAGAAAAAAAACCTTGTTACCAAGGGCTTTTCACCACGATAGTCTCGAAAATAAATGGAATAAACCATGTGCCACCGTCCATTTTTTATACTCACGGCTTGTCATGATCGACACTCAACTTAAAACATCGAAAAGTATCAGACCATTGATTTTAATAATTTCAACTTCCCTTTACTATTGACATCTGCAATCAGTGTTACTAATGGCAGACAAATTCATATCTCATCTAGAGAAATGGTCGGAGAAAACAGGCTTTATGTTTTCTGCTAGCAAAACCCGCTTTATGTTATTCTCCAAAAAGAAAACTGTAAACATCCCAGATATTCCTTTATATGGACAGAACATAAAAGCCGAAAAGTCACTAAACTTTTTGGGTACAACTTTTGATGAAACGCTCAAATGGAATACACACATTAATAACTTAATATCTACGTGTCAAAAGAGACCTAATCTTCTGAAAACACTATGCAATAAAAAATGGGACGCTGATCGAGACACTTTTCTAACATTATATAGGACGTTAATTGGATTGAAATTGGATTATGCAGCAGTCGTATACTCGTCAGCCAACGAACGAACCCTAAAACGGTTAGATATAATACAAAATACGGCTTTACGGATAATAACGGGAGCCTTTCGTACATCTCCAGTTGTAAGCTTATACACTGAAGTTAATGAACCTTCCTTAGAAGATAGGCGGACGTAAGTACACTTGTTTCTGACATATGCAGCTAAAACGATATACAGACCGTTCAACCCCACAAGGAATTACCGCTCCCAAATCCTTTTATGCTAGAATAATAATGTATCTTGAAAAAGTAAGCTTCTCCTTTCCCAAATATTTCACTCGCTTGACTAAATCTACACCCCCTTGGCAAAGCAAAAAACCAGAAGGTATAACCATTCTTAGCTCTCTAGAGAAACATTAGAATACCTTTTCCATT
The DNA here is from genome assembly GCA_963921935.1 of Galeruca laticollis. NCBI lineage: Eukaryota > Metazoa > Arthropoda > Insecta > Coleoptera > Chrysomelidae > Galeruca > Galeruca laticollis. The sequence continues at coordinate 260,507,666 of OY998175.1, forward strand.
TGACATAATATTTTTTATTTTCATTAACAACTTTGATGGTGCTTACACTAACCAATGCGAGAATTTGGACTTATATTCGGTACATACTTGTCAATAATGCTTCGCAAATGGCGGTAAAACTTGCTAGTGCTGTCACAAGTATTTAAATTGAGAAATTCACTATTCCAGTTAATAGTAGATAAATTATTGCTAGTTGAACCAAAATTTGCTTCATTATAATTAAGATATTCGAATACTTTTCCGATTGTCGCATGTTAAATACAAAAATTTCACGTCAAACACCATTGTTGTATGGGAATGATCTTCAGGAACAAGAGAAGATTTAGTTATACAATAAGATTCTCGATTATAAAATCATTGTTCAACATTGAGTCAAGTGTGTTTTTTTTATATTGGTGAAACTATTGAATTGAAATAAACCGCAACAAGGAATTGTATCAATAAGTATATTAGAAACTACATCGGAAAAATGTGAGGGTATACAGTAATTGTTTATGAGGTCTAACGACCATTTTATGCAGGGAGTATTAGAATCACCGCACATTAAAAACGTATCCTCAGGATTATCCTCAACAATAGCGTGAAACTGGGAACAAAACAAGTTTAAAGCAATTGATTCTGCTGGAGTAATGAATACAAAGCAAATATTAAGTTTAAAAAATTGAGAAGTGACAGTTACGCACAGATCTTCAGCATCAGATATCCACTCACTATGCACTACACTATGAAAGTCATAAATAATTCCAATTATAAATTCTCCTACTTCTTTATGGGTAGAACCAAAATCTTCCCAATTGCGTCTAAAAATTACGAAGGAATCATACAATACTTCGGAAGAAGCAATTTCATTATTAAACCAAGTCTCTATTAAGCATATAGTATCTTGGTCACAACTTAAAGAGTTTTTAAAAATGTTCGTTAATTTTAATTTCACACCACAAACGTTTTGGAAATAAAACCGAGGCAACCATTGCGAAAACAGTGAGTTATAATTAATAAGTGGAAGGGAAGACAAAGATGATTACGATTTATTGAAATCGTATTCAGAAAAAATTCTTTTTTCATGACTCCTATCATCCTTTTGCATAAACAGGCCACCATTTCTAATGCAAACAAATTTGAAATGTTTCAGCTGTCTATATCTTTGGCCTTTCTCAACAACATTTTTATCGAATCAGTACAGGTTGGCAAATTAATTATGGCAGTTGACGATGCGCGAGAGAGCCATACAACTTGACAACGTTGTAAACGCAAATACCGGGAAGAGCAGGCGACGTACATTCCGTATGCAAAGATTTAAAGGTTGTGAGATTGTCAATACCTACGAGGGTAACATAATATTTTGAATTTGGATTTAAAAATAATAAATTATGGAACATGTATAGTGCTATATAAAATCGAGTTTACAAAGCAAAATACCATTAATTTGTTCTTTATTATTAATTAAATGAATAAAGAAATGAAAACCATTAGATTTTTTTACGAAAATTGGTTTTTTTGTACAGACATAATTATTTATTGCTTCAAAAACCTATGGGGAATTCTATAATTACCCTTTATTATTTCATGTGATGTAAATAATAAATAGATTCCAAGAGACATAAACTTTCACCTTTACTTAAAATTGATATCTTCTAAGTGGTACATTCATAATATTCGCCATTGAGTTTCATTTGTATATAATTGTAAGTCAGGTAGATTTTGTAGATAACGCGTACAATATGATGAGGATTGTTAAACAACATTCTAAATTTAATAATGACCAACATTTTTTTCTATCTATTCGTAGTAATAGTTAATGACATACTGATTTGTTATTCTGAATAATATGTAGTAGATAATAACGTAAGAAATTCGGGATTATACATAGAGTTTTAAAAACAAAATGGGGAAATCGCCTTTAGAGATGGTCGAATAATTATACTAATAATATAAATAAAATATTAGAGATTTTTTGTGGCAGATATCTCTACTTTCATATGTGAATTCTTGAGTTTTTTTGCAAATACTTACTATGGAATCAGAACATCCCGTCACACTTTTTACAGAGTAAGGTCTGACAAAACAACAAAATCTTGGTTCTGGGTGCCGTCAATTAATGTATATTTAGAAATTTGTACAGATGTGCTACAAATATTATATGACTCTAGTTTAATTCGTCTCTATATATCTACAAATTTATAACAACTATTCACATTTGTTGCGTTTAATGTATTCAGTCATACCACCTACAAACAAACACTATAATGAAAAATATGTTTTAGATGTACAGGAACCAACAGTAAAATCACGATGTGGATCTACAAATGATTCTTCAAAATCACTTTCTATATCAACTTCATAATCCTCGCTATGTCCGTCTTCGGCCAAATTAATAATCATATTATCACAATATCATCTAAAAGTGGTTCATTTTTCATAAATTCATCTTCAATCTTTTTAACATGGTCACAGCTAACTTTCCAATCATTTGCAGAAAATGTGTCAAAAAGTTCATTACAAAATTCTTCAACCTTTGGAAAATTGAAGGTAACATTTCGTTTGGCCACATATTCTTTCAGTGCCGCTCAAACACTTTCGATCGGATTCAAGTCCAGGTGATAAGGGTGATAGCCTTAAAAATTGCAATCCATGTCGAATTAACAATTCATCAATTTCATAACTTTTATATTGCGTTTTTAAATGGAACTCGCGGCCTCTAGTTAATTCCACAATATAATAAAAGTTGTTGAAAATTCTCAAAAAATGACAAGTGTTTCGATAAATCAATATCATCGTCAGAATGACAGAAGTTACATTTCATTTTATGCCTACCTGTTGTTTAGTAGTTATTTTTGGATAGACCAAGAAGTAACCTAACTTCTGATTGGCTTAATATATGTTTATAGAGAAAAGAAGAAGATGTGATATTACAAATATTGAAGCTTAGATATTATTAGCCTTATGGTGATATCCTGGATATCATTTGTCCAATTGGGATCAGTATAACTGTGCAATGATATAGAAAACTAGGAGAACTATATCTGCTGATCTTTACAATTATCACTTAAGAAGACAGTTTATTAGTGGAGAGCTCCCCAGATTTAACTGTTCGTTGACAACTTCATATTGTGGGTTTCTCAAATGTCTTCTAATTTCCAGTTCTTCAAGGAAATCCAGTTCTTGTTTCTAATCACAAATATGCAGCACTTCTAGTTCTGTGTTAGGTGTCAATGAATGATTGGTGTCAAGTAGAGGTTTTGCGTAGTGGGATTAATCTGGTTGTTTTAATCTGTATGCTCGTAAGTGCTCACTGTATCGTATTTCAAAATTCCTAAGGGTCTGACCTCAATAGACAGCATTACATCCTGGACATTTGAGTTTATATATACCTGACTTCTTTAATAGTGGTATTTTTGTTTTTACATTTAACAATTTTGTACTAACGTTACTTTCTGTTTTAAGAGAAATTGTTGTATTCCTTGCTGAAGATATTATCTTTGAAATATTATTAGAAATATTTCCTGCATATGTGATGGTTTTATAAGTTTTAATTTCATCAGCTTGTTTAGGATATATTAGTTGTGATGCCACTTTTCCTTCTTTTTTACTAATTAGCTTATTTATCATATCTAATGGATAACCGTTAGATGTTGCTATTTGTCTAATTGTATTAATCTCTCTATCAAAATAACATTTGTTCATAGGAACTGAAAAAGCTCTATGTATCATTGAATTATATGCTGCCAGTCTGTGTGACATAGGGTGATTAGAATTGAATGGAATTGTCACATCAGTCTGTTTTGATTTTCGGTAAATTGAATAATTAAGTACATTATTAACTCTTTGAAGAAAATTGATTGAGCTATTTTCTTCAATTTCTAATGTAAATTTAATTTTCGGGTGTAAATTATTGATGTGGTTGAAAAATACATCTAATTGTCGTTCACTACCCATAAAACAAGCTAATATGTCATCTACATATCTATACCAAAATAAAATATTTTTCGAAATATTACTTCCAAAGATCTTTCTTTCTAAATTGTCCATAAAAATGTTTGCTAAAATAGGTGATATAGGGCTTCCCATTGGTAAACCTTCATTTTGAATATAAATCTTATTGTCAAAAGTGAAATAATTCTGATTAATGCATACATCAAATAAATTAAGTATATCTGATATTATTCCTGGATTAATATTTTTATCTTCTAGTAATTTTCTTACATGTATTAGACATTCTTTAGGAGGAATTTTAGTAAACATATTAGTTACATCGAACGAAATGAGTTTATAGTTATCTTGCAAGTGGATTGCTTTCAACTTTTAGATTAGTTCTATCGAATTTATAATTGAGTACTGAGATTCATATCCGTAAGTATTGAGTATATTGTTGAGCTTCTTTGCCAATATATTATTAGGAGCATTAACATAAGAGACTACAGGTCTAATTGGTTTCGTTATTTTATGTAATTTAACTGTCCCATATAATAGTGGACAATGAGGATTCTTATGTATGATAGACCTCTTTTCGTAATCACTTAAAAGATAATTTGAATTATTAAATATATCCCTTACATTATCAGAAAACTTTTTTGTTGGGTCTGCTTTAAGAACTTTTACATCGCTGGATTCTATAAAGTTATATACTTTGTAATTGTAATTTTCAGTCGTCAAAATGACAGTAGCGTTCCCCGTATCAGTTCTTAAAGCAGACCCAACAAAGAAGTTTTCTTATAATGTAAGGGATATTGTTAATAATTCAAATTATCTTTTGAATGATTACAAAAAGAGGTCTATCATACATAAGAATCCTCATTGTCCACAATTATATGGAACAGTTAAATTACATAATATAACGGAACCAATTAGACCTGTAGTCTCTTATGTTAATGCTCCTAAAAATATATTGGCAAAGAAGCTCAACAATATACTCAATAATTACAGATATGAATCTCAGTACTCAATTAGAAATTCAATAGAACTAATCAAAAAGTTGAAAGCAATCCACTTACAAGATAACTATGAACTCATATCGTTCGATGTAACTAACATGGTTACTAAAATTCCTCCTAAAGAATGTCTGGAGTTTGGAATTGTAATTTTCAGTCGTTAAAATGACAGTTGTGTTCCCCTTATCAGATTTTGTAACTGTTAGGTTATTATCCTATATCTCCTTTTCTATTGCATTTATAACTGTTATGTCATATTTTGTTTGACGTTTAACTTTTGAAGGTTCAATATTTTTGATTAACTTGGCAATTTTTAATTTCTCATAAAGAAAATTATTTGAATTAGATTTTGAAGCTATTTCTGACTCTGTAGCTATAATTTATTTAATATTATTCGTAAATTTTGGTGTTATGCTGTACTTTAAACCTTTATTTGCAAATTCTTTTTCACTATCTGTAAAATTAGTGTCTGAGCGGTTTTCAAATCGTGGTGCAAAGTGTGTTGGTATGTAGGTACTTACAGTTTCATGATGTTTTGAGTATTGAATTTCATGTTGTGTGTGTTCAAGATTCTGTAGCTTCTTTTCTTGTTTCTCAAATTTCATATGCTTCATCGTGCTGACATTTTCTCTAATTTTGTCATCCAAACAGTCAAATTTTACTGGATGTAATTGGAATGTGAGTTCTGAATGTATAACTTTTATGTAGTTGTCTAAGGAGTCTCTAACTTTGAACCATTTGTCACATTCTGATTTTATCCAAACTCGTTGAGCACATTTTATAGCTTTTTGTGCTTGTGGTGTTTTAGTGTAACACACCACAAGCACAAAATGCTATAAAATGTGCTCAACGAGTTTGGATAAAATCAGAATGTAAGAAATGGTTCAAAGTTAGAGACTCCTTAGACAACTACATGAAAGTTGTACATTCAGAACTCACATTCCAATTACATCCAGTAGAATTTGACTATTCGGATGACAAAATTAGGGAAAATGTCAGGACGATGAAGCATATTAAATTTATGAAACAAGAAAAGAGGCTACAGAATCTTGAACACACACAACATAAAATTCAATACTCAAAACATCATGAAACTGTAAGTACCTACATACCAACACACTTTGCACCACGATTTGAAAACCTTTCAGACACTAATTTTACAGATAGTGGAATAGAGTTTCTAAATAAAGGTTTAAAGTACAGCATACCACCAAAATTTACAAATAATATTGAACAAATTATAGCTACAGGGTCAGGATTAGCTTTAAAATCTAATTCAAATAATTTTCTTCATGAGAAATTAAAAATTGCCAATTTAATCAAAAATATTGAACCTTCAAAAGTTGAACGTCAAACAAAAAATGACATTACAGTTTCAAATGCAATAAAAAAGAAGATACAGGATAATAACCTAACAGTTACAAAATCTGATAAGGGGAACACAACTGTCATTTTGACGACTGAAAATTACAATTCCAAAGTATATAACTTTATAGAATCCAGCGATGTAAAAGTTTTTAAAGCAGACCCAACAAAAAAGTTTTTTAATAATGTAAGGGATATTGTAAATAAATCAAATTATCTTTTAAATGATTACGAAAAGTGGTCTATCATACATAAGAATCCTCATTGTCCACAATTATATGGAACAGTTAAATTACATAAAGTAACGAAACCAATTAGACCTGTAGTCTCTTATGTTAATGCTCCTAATAATATATTGGCAAAGAAGCTCAACAATAAACTCAAAACTTACGGATATGGATCTCAGTACTCAATTAGAAATTCAATAGAACTAATCGACAAGTAGAAAGCAAACGATTTGCGAGATAACTATAAACTCATTTCGTTCGATGTAACTAATATGTTTACTAAAATTCCTCCTAAAGAATGTCTAATACATGTAAGAAAATTACTAGAAGATAAAAATATTAATCAAGGAATAATATCAGATATACTTAATTTATTTAATGTATGCATTGATCAGAATTATTTCACTTTTGACAATAAGATATATAATCAAAATGAAGGTTTACCAATGGGAAGCCCTATATCTCCTATTTTAGCAAACATTTTTATAGACAATTTAGAAAGAAAGATCTTTGAAAGTAATATTTTGAAAAATATTTTATTTGGGTATAGATATGTTTTATGGGTAGTGAACGTCAATTAGATGTATTTTTCAACCACATCAATAATTTACACCCGAGAATTAAATTTACATTAGAAATTGAAGAAAATACCTCAATCAATTTTCTTGACTTAAAAATTCAAAGAGTTAATAATGTACTTGATTATTCAATTTACCGAAAACCAACAGAGACTGATGTGACAATTCCATTCAATTCTTACCACCCTATGTCACACAGACTAGCAGCATATAATTCAATGATACATAGAGCTTTTTCAGTTCCTATCAACAAATGTAATTTTGATAGAGAGATTAATATAATTAGACAAATAGCAACATCTAACAGTTATCCATTAGATATGATAAATAAGCTAATTAGTAAAAAAGAAGAAAACGTGGCATTACAACTAATATATCCTAAACAAGCTGATGAAATTAAAACTTATAAAACCATCACATATGCAGGAAATATTTCTAATAATATTCCAAAGATAATATCTTCAGCAACGAATGCAACAATTTCTTTTAAAACAGAAAGTAACGTTAGTACAAAATTGTTAAATGTAAAAACAAAAATACCACTATTAAAGAAGTCAGGTATATATAAACTCAAATGTCCAGAATGTAATGCTGTCTATTTGGGTCAGACCCTTAGGAATTTTGAAATACGATACAGTGAGCACTTACGAGCATACAAATTAAAACAACCAGATAAATCCCCCTACGCAAAACATCTACTTGACACCAATCATTCATTGACACCTAACACAGAACTAGAAGTGCTGCATATTTGTGAAAAGGAACCAGAACTGGATTTCCTTGAAGAACTGGAAATTAGAAGACATTTAAGAAACCCACTATATGAAGTTGTCAATGAACAGTTAAATGTAGGGAGTTCTCCACTAATAAACTGTCTTCTAAAGTGATAATTGTAAAGATCAGCAGATATAGTTTTCCTGGTTTTCTATATCATTGCACAGTTATACTGATCCCTATTGGCAAAATGATATCCAGGATATCACCATAGGGCTAATATTATCTAAATTGAGTGAATGAAAACGACGAATACTCAGTGTGTATTAGTTTTTTTCTAACTTAGCATAATGTAAACAAATTTCTTTTCTTAAAAGTCGCTTTTCCATCGATCGTAGAAATCCGAGGGGTACGTTCTTGGAAGCTTTAATTCTTGCAAAAATAGGAATGACATCATGTTTTAAACAATTCTGGATGAAGTATCTATCCATTTCTACTGTACAGTAGTTAATTAGAAATGCCTGTGGATATGGTGTACACACTAGATGTAAATGAGTGAATGAAAACGACGAATACTCAGTGTGTATTAGTTAAAACACACAACAACTAATACACACTGAGTATTCGTCGTTTTCATTCACTCAATTTACATCTAGTGTGTACACCATATCCACAGGCATTTCTAATATTATCTAAGCTTCAATATTTGTAATATCACATCTTCTTATTTTTCCTATAAACATATATTAAGCCATTCACAAGTTAGGTTACTTCTTGATCTAGCCAAAAATAACTACTAAACATCAGGTAGGAATAAAATGAAATGTAACTTCTGTCATTCTGACGATGATATTGATTTATCGAAACAATTGTCAATTTTTTAGAATTTTCAATAATTTTTATTATATTGTGGAATTAACTAGAGATCGTTAGTTTCATTTAAAAACACTAATATGAGCATATTCCACGAAGTAAGGGTCGAGACAGTTAATTTCATTTTATATTGCGGTTTGTACATTTTTGCAAAGTTATAAAGATCCGGTTTTAACATTTGTTCACTTTTATATATGTTTTTTTCAGAAAGCCAGTTTTCTAATTATTATTTAGTACAAGCAGTCGTAGGTAATTTTCCATTTAGAACATTGTGATATGGGGCGTTATCAATTACCACAACAGCGTTTTTTGGTAGGTTTGGAATAAGTTTCTTGTACACACTCCTCATAATTTTCGTACGCTATTTCATTATGATAATCTCTTGTTTTTGACTGGCAATTCCACATAATACCAGCATTAGGTACAAAACCATTTCCATTTCTTGCATGCACAATGATGAGCCCATCACATTTTGAAACAGGTTTTCTTAATCCTTCGTTACCCTTGTCGCTCCATTCTTTAAGGTGCATGTGACATGAATGAATGTATGTTTCATCCATACAAATTATAGGTTTGTTCTGTTTTCTGCACTTTTTTATATTTCTTAAATATAGTAGGCGTAAATGTCTGATTTCGTGACGTTCCATTAATAAACTTCTGTTGTTTTCCATGTTGGTCCAACGAAAATCCAAAGAATGTATTTGTTTCCGCAGCGATTCGCGATTTTATTTGAAGTCATAACCATCTGCAAAGGTTTGGTGTACATTTTTTAACGTGGGTACCTTTTTCTCGGATATGTGATAATTTATTACGCACCTTCTAAGCACAGTTTTGTACCGAAAAGCGTTCTTTGCCTAACTTTTTTAAATCATTCAACAAATAAATATTTTATGTACGAAAATCGATTCCAAAAATTTACTATCGAGTATAAATTTGTTAAATGAACATTGGTTTAAAAATGTTATTGCAATGATTGAAACTTACCTTTGTAAATGGAATTGTTGACTTGCCATTGTTTGCCTCTTCGGTCGTGAAATTTAAAATGTTCATAATTATTTCACGACACTGGTCACTCAACTTTTCATGAACCACTTTACTTTCTGGAGTCGCCATAACAAGTTAGTAATGCACAACTCCGGTAATCACACTTTTCTCTGAACTGTACTGTCGAAACGATGCTTACGAATTCTGCCAGCGAAGTGAGCTCTTGCGATCCGCATACGTCTTTGCTACGGCGAATCGGGCGTTGCCAAACTTCCGACTGCCAAAATTAATTTGCCAACCTGTAAGGTGTTTATTTGCGAATAACTGATTGGATATCTGATCCACTATTAGTCCGGGGGTAGAGCTGTTAGATTGACGACGTTTTATTTTGGCTGCAGCTATAAAGTCATCTCTTCTCACTTTATTCAGTTATTGAATGATAATTGGTCTTTGTTTGTTGGGAATTCGAGAGTTAGTTTGAAGATTGTAAATTCTGTTCAAGAGTGGCGTTTTAGCGATATGTTCTGTTTCAGAATGTCGTTTCGGGGGAAAATTTTTAACATAAAGAAATATGATAACTAAAGAGGGCTGCGCTGAAGTTTAACTATAGAGCCTCAGTACCAAGTAGAATATTATTGACTAAAAACACAAAATAACGCACCTGATATTTTACATGAGAAGATGAATTTTAAAGAGTGCAACATAATTTTAAGTCTTAGTTTGAGAATTAACAAGACTGTTCCTTATTTCTATTGACAAATACTTAATTTTTTATTAGATTATTGTAATTTCTATGTATTATCTCAATTACTGAGGCTGTAATGCTAAAACCACAGATATTTTTCAATTTTTAGTTTTTATAAAAGTAATGTATGTGTTTTTGTTACAAATAATGTTCCTTAATAAATTGAAAAAAAATTCTTTTACTCATTTCTGAAGCTCGGAATTATTGAATCAGGACATAGTTTTTGCTAACGCGTATGTCACAATTTTGACCTAGTGTTTATTTTCGACGGACGCGTAAGGGTGCCGTAAATGCCAAATTGATAACGTTTGTGATTATAAAGAATTGCGAAAGTACCACATAATGAAACTAAACCACCCAGTCATTTTACAAGAAGACGTATCCGACACAGAAATGTTGATTTTTGGAATAATAATAATACATATTATTTTCTAACTTTTTTTTATTAAAATAACATTGTGCAGCTATTAATATATAATTAGTTTGAATTTTTGGAATGTGACCACGGTAATTTTGAAAGTTATGCGATCTTTTCTTGTTCCTATAAAATTGACAAAATGGCGCATACTTTTTCTGTCAGATCGAAATGCTTTTGTGCCTGGCTGTTGAAAATAATTGATCCGCTGACACATTTATTATTTTTTAGATATCTATTATTGTGCCTCTAGTCATGAGTGGTAGCCTTACTATAGCGTTGACCTTTCATAACGTGGTCAAAGAATTCCAGTTTTATCAATTTCATCTGGTCCAGTATTTCTTAATCCACGTTCACTCGTTTCAATGTATATGGTATATTCATTTTCATAGGTCAAGATGCTATCACCATTTGGCAATGAATTTACCTCTAGATCATCGTTTCAATAATTATGAGTTCAAGTTGTAGTTTCAACTGCTGCTTGAACTTACTCAAATTCAAGATTCCATTCCTTGTTGCAATAGTCCTAGCAAATGTAATTCTGCTTATAACGATACATTTCCTTTCTTCAAAGCTCTTTATTATCCTATATTTATTGCTCACTTTGTCTACAGGATGTTCCAACTAAAATTTGTACCCCCTAAAATTTCGAATTGTGTTAAAATTCTGAGAAAAAATGCAAACACAGGTCAATTTTAACCTACAGGAGGCTTACTTTTTATCCTAGTTTCAAACTTCTGTTATCATTCCTTAAGCGCTCAGAACCGCCATTTGAAGAACTTTAAATGGCAAGGGGTGTCAGGTAACACATTATATTGAAGCTGCGTTCATTGTCTATACAACCTTAATCTTTTTTTTATTTTAAATGATTCTCCATTAGGAAATACGAAATTCTTCAAGGATCATTGATATTTTTGAATATGGTAATACTGAGCATTTTCCTTTAAAAGTTTTTTAGTTATGGATGGAATGAAACATGGTGTTTTTAGTCTTTCAAAAAACAATTTGGTTAGTAATTGTATTGTCAAATTCAAAAGTGTCTATGTGTATCATTTTCGAGTGGTTTTCTTGTCGTTCGGTGTTTTTTATATTTAACTTGTCGACAAATGGAACAGTTGTAGATAAAGTATTATACGTCATTTTTTAGTTTTGGCCAATAGAATTAAGTCGTTAGTTGTATAACAATTTCTTGAATTCCTTTGTGATTTGTGTTACCTTCGTGTTGTTGTTTTTGTTGTTGGGATTCAGTTTTAACGTCGTGTATATAGTATTTGATTTGACTAAGATGGAGGCATAGCCTTTAAAAATCTTAGAAGCTATTCTACTTATGGTTTGGAAAATATTTTCATCGATTTCGTTCTAAAATATCATGGGAAGTTGTAGAATTAGTTTCAGTTGATTCTTTCATATACGGAAATATTATAGGTAGATCAGAGTCGAAACTATTTACGTTATCTATTGAATAAATTTCAACACGAAAAAAGCATCTGCGTTTGTGTGGCAAGAACCTCTTTTATATATGATTTCGTGTCAAATTCCTCTTACTCCAGTCTACAACGGACAAGTCGGGAGTTTGGTTCCTTTAAAGACATTAACCATTGTAGGAGTTTATGATCGGTTACGATTTGAGTTTATTTTCGAAAAGATATGGCCGAAAGTGTTTTGTACCCCAAAACACTGCCAACAACTAATTTTCAAAATTGTTGAAGACCTTTGTTCAGCAGCGTTAAGTAAACCAGAAGCATATGTTATCTATTTGTCTCCACCGATTGGTTCCTGGGAGAGGACTGCTTCTATTGCAAAATTAGTTGCATCTATGTTCAAAATGAATTCTTCAGTGAAAGCGACGTATATAAGAATAGGTTCATTGATCTAAAGAGACTTGCATCTTCGAACGTCTTTATGTAGAGCAGGTCAAGTTTAATAATGTGAGCGCCATATTTTAAACAGCTCGTAAGGAGTTTGGTTAATTTGGCAATTTTTTTAAAAACTCTCTGTAGTAATCGGGAAGGCATATTTCTTCTTGTTGAAGGGTATTTGGTAATATCCTTCATTTTATCAGGACTAGCGCTTGATGCATTGAGGAGTGATTGTATGGCCTATAAATGATCCTTATTCTCTAAGCAATTCGGATTTATTGAGTTAGACCTTGCGGTTATTCTCGCGAAGCTTTCGAAAAATACTTATTAATATTTTCTTGATGAGAGCTTCAAAAGATAATTATGTCGTTCATATAGACGAAATAAATTTCATTACGGAGTATATTATGCATGACTCTATGGAAGGTTGCTGAGGCGTTCTTCTATCCAAAACGCATTCTAATTGGCCGTCTTCAACATTAAAAGGGGTTTTCTCAATATCATCAGGATATATTTCAATTTGGTGAAATCCACTGGCTCAATATTAGGCGGGGAATTAATTTCAGCGTCCGAGTTTGTCAAGTATGTCAGTTATGTTGGGAATGTGGTAGCGATCGAACTACCAAAGGGGTCAGGGCCAAGGTCATTCGCTAGGATTAATAATCCCTTTTTCCAATATTTCGTTCTACTTCAGGTTTATGGATGCAGGTGTATCGATTAGTCTGAGTATAGAGTGCAACTTTGTCTGTGGCTTTTATTTGATGTTGGACTTGGTTGGTAAAGGATAGGGGTGAGATTAATTTATGGAATGTCACGAAACTGTTTACACAGTTTTTTAATTTAGAGCTTTTCTTCTGAATTTGAATGAGAACTTCAAACGGGTTGAGTAATGTTGAAATTATAGGAATGATAGTCAGCAGGGATTTGAACAGAAATTTAGAAGATTCCATAACTCTCTTCAAACGGTTCTACAACTATGAGTTTGTATAGAGAGACGTTTTGCACATTTTCAGTGTTATTTAGGATATCAACTAAGGCATATCCATTTTTTGAGGGAGTGATATCTTCTTTGACGCTAAAACTAAATAGTTCAGTGTATGGATTTTAGCAGTACCATTGGGTACATAGACAATTATTGTTGCAGTTTCTATGGATTTGGGTACAACTCAAGCGAAAAATAAAAGTTATCTTTCGTGTGATAATGGTAGGCTAGCGTTTTGTATTTTTATAAGTGAATTTTTTAGATCGATATGTATTTCTAAATCTTTTGAAGTATCGTAATCTATCAGACCGTCAAAGGAATGATGGAATTTAAAACGATAAAATTTCACCACTTTATCTGGATTAAATTCGCGAAAAGCTGGAATTATAGCGCAAACATCTCTAGTAGTTGTTTGATATACTGAGCTTTTGGTAATTGGTTGTATAGATATAATTCGAGAAATAATTTTCATAAATTTCGAATTTTGAAGCGCCGCACTCTATTAGTAATTGTAAGGGAGGAGCAGAAATTATGAGGTATGGAAGATATGTCTTGTCATAAATTGAAAAAAACATCTACGTCTGATTTGTTCATTCGAAAGCGTCTTGAAAATTTTGTTCGTCATGGCTTTGTGGTACCTACATAGTTATTGAATTCGTAGGGAGGATTACAATTTCGGTCGTTAACGTCATCTTGGTCGAGCATGTTATTTTCAAAAGGGTAGTAAGGTGTGTCTGCTTGATAACTGTCATAATATTGCGTTTGGTCAATATTATGCAGTTTTTCAAAAGCAAATATAGGATGTGTTGGTTGGGGTTAGTATTGTCATGGAAGTGGAAGTGCAAAACGATTTTGGTTTCGACTAAAGTTGAATCGATTGAATGTATTTGACGAGATGTTACTCATAGGATTTGGTTTGGGTTTAGGGAGATTTGGATTAGGTTCCCACACGTTACTTGAAGCTCGAGAGGATTGTTGAGAACCAAAAACTTATCCATTATTCGGAAATCTCTGTAGGATGAATCTGGGTTGAAAACTGCTGATCCGCGGGGAAATGGGACAATGAAATTATTTTAATTTTGATGGTTTTAATGCAATTTTGGAAATTTTGGATATGGTTTATTCTTAACAGTTTCGTTATCTGGGTATTGTTAATAGCGAATATTATTTTCTCCTTCAATAAATTGTCTAGCTGTTGCAAGTGTATCGGGTTTTATGGCGCGAATTGTGGAGCCTATCGATTCTTTCAATCCGGCTAGAAATATTTTCACGGCAGGTACATTGTATGCATTTTTCTTTACAGTTGCAATAGCTTCACCAGTTCCATGACAATCAACGTCATTATGAAGAGCACTCAAATCAGATTACTCTAGTATAAAAATTAAAAACAGGTCCATTAGAATTTCACCTCAACTGATCTATATCAAAGAGTAATCCGTTTTCGTCTCTCTGATCGTCAACGTGAGCTACCAGAGCCCTTCCAACTGTTTCCCAATCTTTGTTCATGCAAACGCTGTAAACTTCTTTCGCGTAACCAACTAATTTTCAATATAATTCGAAATTGAACTTTTGTCTAAAACGCAGTGGGTATTTGTGGGAGTTGGATCCCAATAAGTCTTTTTAAAGAGTTATTCGTCTCTAAGAAAGATGAGAATCCTTTTGGATTCGGACTTACTACGCCACTTTATGTTTCTAAGTAAACATATACAATTACAATTATTAAAGGTTGATAACATTTATTAAAGTTAACAATACAAGGTCAATATTCATTCTGATTGAAAAATACATATGATGGAACTTTGCAACGTCCTATATTGTAATTCAGCACTATGAAGTACTCGATCGTTCGATGTTTGGATACCTTATAAGGGAATGTATTTGGCGAACTAGAAACTATTGTTTCATAACTTCCCCTAGGTTGATATTAACCTGTTTTGGCATTTTTACGAATCTGAACATAACTCAAGATACTGATGGGAGCAAATCTTCTATGGGACGCACCACCAAATTGCTATCAGTTCATGGATAATGATTCGTGAATCTGCCGTTCATCTTGATTGAAAACATTTCATACAGAAAACGGTGTCAAAATATTATATGAGAATATACGGATACATAAACATTCCTTCTTACACAGCTGATTGTTGCTGTTTGATTCAAGTATCGATACTTGATTATTGCAAACCTTATCGGTCTAGTTGACTATCCCAGATCACTAATATTTTATCGTTTCTCTCCATATCAAATGCCGTTTCATAGTCTATTGAATTAAAAGAAACAGCTCTGCTTATACTTAATAATTCCTCATCTACCTTCATTTCATAAAGTTGGTCCTTTTATAATAAATTTTTTTATATTTGACAGAGAATAGAGACAATGTTTGTGGTTGTTCACGCATCGGGTAACTTACTCTTGTACTCACAAAATCGAGAAATCAGATATATGGAAAGCACTTGTATTAACAGAAAACTCAATCAACCACTTCTCCACTTTACGTGACATTGCAAAGCATGCTAGGTACGCCAACTTTCATTATAAATCTAACAGGTTGGAAAATATTTAACGCTCAATCCACATACATTTCTAATTAATTTTTCACTAGGAAATAGTGGTATCATTCAAGAGGATACATATTTCAGGTATTATACTGGTTAAGTTTTATAAACTGTATGAAATGAATAAAAGTACAAACCATCAACATGTTGATTAAACATATTCCTTGGAAAGATCCGTATGAACCACGTTTACCAAAAAGAAGCTCGACTCCTCTTCTGATTCCTAGTCAAATATGCCACCTCACAAAGTCACCCTATATTATAGCTTCGAATGGAATGGCAAATATTCCATATTGTGTGAATCAAAGCAATTACTACACAATCAAGATATAACTCAAACAGTCAAGGTTGTCTCGTAAAGTTTATGGTACAATTTTCATTTCGAGTTTATGAGGAGTGAAAACGGATTCCAGAGAAGACACTTTAACGCCCGTGTAAACCTTCGCTTAAGTTTATATTTAATGTAGTTACATTATCTTTGGAATTGTTATCCGCGAATTTAACTTTGTTTCCCGATTAAAGGATCATCATATGAAGTGAAATGTTATCACTGCTGTTATATTATTCACGTGTTCTCAATTATTTGAGCTAAATCTTATTGGAAGTTCAGTATTCGATTAGAAAGTAAATAGAAAATCAAGAGGTGATACTTTATCCTCATTACGTATGACTCCAAAACTAAGAAAAACAAATTTTGAGTGCCGAATGGACCATAGCAACTCATTAAACAGCAGCAATAGTTCAGAAATTTTTTAACCAATAAAGTCGACCAACACACCAAAAACATGAAAATATTTTGATTTGGCTTGCAGTCCTATCACTGCCGTCATATCAAAAACTAATCGTAACCCGCTTCCTCAAGAGGTGGAGAGAGCAGCATAGATAGATAGATATACGTTTATTGACAACATGTACATATGTATTATGTCAGTCATCATGAAAGGAATAAAAAAATATTTGAAACAATTAATAAAAGAAAAGTAACAATAATTTAAAACTGGGTTAAAGGTAATAAAACATCAACTAAAAAATAAAATTAACAACGACGGTCTCTGGGCGCAAATTTTAAAAAATCTTCGATAGAATAAAAACATCTTAGCGAATTTACAAAACTCAGGAAGACTCCTATTTTGGAGATCGAGACCTCTATAAAAACTATTAAAAACATTGTGAAACTCAACATTTAGTTTATTCGCCTGGGTAGTCCTAGGCCTAGAGAAAGGGGCCGCAAGATCCACCGCATTCCTCGTGCCGTAGGTATGAATATTATAGTGCGAATTATGATTGGATCTATTTTTGTGAACCAATACTAATGTTTCATAAATATACAGACAAGGAACCGGTAAAATCCTGCACCCCCTAAACAATGCAAGGCAGTGCGAACCATAAGGAGCATTCCCGACAATCCTCACGACGGATTTCTGAAGAGCGAAAACTTTATAAGCCCCACTTGACTTTTTCCAAAATCTAATGCCGTATGTGAGGAATGAGTGAATAGTGCCAAAATACACAGTACGAAGGGCTTTGGTTTACAAGCAATGCCGAAGCTGCCGCAGTGCGTAAATTTGCGAAGACACCGCAGAGCACAAGGCTTCAATTTGAGCAGACCAGGTAAGACTCGAGTCAAGTGTTAACCCAAGAAGCTTAACTGGTTGTGACTCATGAGCAAGCTTGTCCGAGGTGAAAGTGATTTTGACGGTCTTGCTTTCATTTAATTGAAGTCTATAAGCCACAAACCAATTTTTGGCTAATGAAAGATGTTCAGATTCATCAGACTCATCTTCATCATAAAGTAGTGTCGTGTCGTCAGCATATAAAATACAAGTACATCCGTTAACGGCTGACGGCAAGTCATTGATAAATATTAGAAACAGTAAGGGTCCCAAGACTGAACCATGTGGAACTCCAAATCGGATTGGCATATTAACTGATTCACGCCCATCAAAGCTGACATACTGGGTCCTATCGGCAAGGTTAGAGCCAATGAGCACCAATGGTAAACCACGAATGCCGTAATGCTCCATTTTGGCAAGCAAAAGAGAATGGTCCACGCAGTCAAACGCCTTGGCGAGATCGCACAGAACAGCAGAAGTACCATGACGCTCAAAAGGCCATCGACCACGGTCGCAATCACCTTTGCAAGAGCATCGATTGATGAGACATACTTTTAACAATAATAATAATAATAATAATAATAATAATAATAATAATAATAATAATAATAATGATAATAATAATAATAATAATAATAATAATAATAATAATAATAATAATAATAATAATAATAATAATAATAATAGTATAGTATAGTATAGTTTTTTGACGTTTAGTATACAAATAGTACATATCGTCACAAATTATGGAGTTCCTTAGATTTTGATATAATAATTAAAAACACCTATGTAAATTTCATAGTCCACTAAAATATAAGCATATAATAACACAATAGCAATAAATAACATAAATGTATAAAACGGAAAAACGGAAAAATAAAAATAAATATGAATGCAGATGTTAATTAGTTTAACACAGTCCAAATACACAAATATTCAAAGAGTCACAGATAACAGTTGAATATTACATTAAAAAATCAATAATTGAAAAAATATATCAATATATATATATATATATATATATACAATTATAAATCATCCGTTTGGGAACCGATATGTAAGTCAAGGTTTACTGCAGAACTCAATAAAGTCATCCACACTATAAAAACAGTGTGCCAATAACAATTTCTTGATTAATTTCGAAAAACCAATTTTATTTAATCTTGTTATGTCAGTGCCCTTATAGTATTTTTGCAATGCATTATATAAATTATATATTGCTATGAATACTCCTTAGACACTCGTAGACATATACACAAGGAAGCGGAAGTATTTGTAATTTTTTAAGTGTTTTTGGCAAGGATCACCATATTCGGCGTTTACGATTACACGCACAGCCATTTTCTGGAGTGAGAAGACTCTCTCCACATTAGTGGCACTGCCCCACAGTACAACACCGTAGTTAAGGTGACTATGTACAAGGGCGAAATATATTGTTCTTAAAACCTGTTGACTGACAACGTTCTTCCTCCAGCGCAGTTGGTAGATCATTAATATAAATAATTAACAAAATTGGTCCTAGTATAGATCCCTGCGGAATCACTTTAGTTATTGGAGCCAACCGCGATCCCGCATCTCCAAAACTTACATACTGGTTCCTATTAGACAAATATGATCTAAATAATCCCAATTAGTTACCCCTCAGACCATAATAAGACAATTTATCTAGAAGATATTCATTGTTAACGCAGTCAAAAGCCTTGGTAAAATCACACATAGTAGCAAATGTGTCATATCTCTCATCAAAGCCATCGACTACACTTTCCACAACATCTACTACGGCCTTAACTGTGGAAATGTTTCTTTAAAAACCAAATTGAGAAGGCGACAGTAATTTTTTGTGCTCGAAATAGGAAATGAGTTTTTCCCTAATTAGCATCTCAAAGATCTTGCCAATCACTGGTACAACCCCGATGGGTCTATAGTTGTCAGGGTTACTGAATTCACCTTTTTTGTGAATGGGTATCACTTTAGTGATTTTTAGTGCATCAGGCCAGCACCCTTCTGGGATAAATTTGTTGAATAAAATATCCAATGGTTCAATAAGAGTCCCAAGTGACGCCTTCATCATTAAGCTATTAAGGCCGTAGAAATCCAGACAAGATGGGTTTTTTAGACTCAATATTGCTTGCCTAATGTCAGCTCCCACAATGGGACCAATAAAAAAAGAGCGCGAGGTCTTAGGGATTTTATGGAGATATCCAATCGGATGTATGGCATTGTTGCAAATAGTGGCAGTTTTTTTATCTGCAATTGATACGAAAAAATTATTGAGATCATCCGAAGTCAGTTCGGAGACAAGAGCACCACTAGTTTTAGTTTTTGTATTCCTTTCGGAATTTATTATAATCCAAATAGTTTTACTCTTCTCATCTGATTGTTGTATTATTTCACTAGAAAAGAATTCCCGTTTTTGTGTTTATATGGCTTTCTTATATTTTATGCGATCGGTACAATAATCGCACCAGTCGTCAAGAGCATTTGATCTTCTAGTTATCCCCTTAAGTCTAAATACCTCAGTCTTCATTTCACGCAGACTTTCACTGAACCATTCGCATTTTCTAGCTTTCACCCTACAAGTTGATAAAGGAAAACACATGTCCACATTTAGCGTTAGAACACTCATCAGCCTCCGAGTTGTCTCATTCGGATCACAATAATCCAAGTCCAGATCGTGCCAGTTGGTAATTGTTAGTCTGTTGGAAAAATTAAGAATTCGTTCATTATTTACTATTCTTCTTTTCACCGATTCATTACTTGTTCCTTTTATAACATTTTTAATTTCAAGAATGATACCAGAGTGATCCGCTAAACTGGGATCATAAACTCCAGTACAAATTTCATCGGGGTTCATGTTTGAAATGATATTATCCAAGCATGATCTAGATGTTGGAGTAATTCTCGTTGGCTTACTTATGTAGTGTTTAAAACCGTACATATCCATAATGTTTCTAAGGTCGCTAGCGTGTTCAGTATTACTATCTAGTTCAATATTAAAATCTCCGAGAATATTAATTTTTCTATATTTTTTTGAAAAAGTATACAGCAAATCATGGAATTTATCTTTGAAGACACCAATATCACTACTTGATTATGATCTATATGTTGTTACCAATAAAAAGCTTTTGTTCACAAATTCAATAGCGCTGAATTCAGCGTGGATAGACAAACAAAATTTTGAACAATCAACTTCCTTCACAGATAGTTTGTTGTTACTATAAATAGCGACACCTCCGTGTTGATTCTTAAGGCGACAAAAAGCTGTTATAAGTTTAAAATTGTTGATTTTAATCATTTTTATATTATCTTTCGTTAGCCAATGTTCCTAAATGCGAAGTATATCGACATCAAATTCATTTAATATCAAATGTAACTCATCAATTTTATTGGCTATATTCTGAACATTGATATGAAACACTGATCACATCAAGTTATCTGGCGAATCTGATAATATGTTTGATGTACCCCTATTTGTCAAAGATGTCAAATTTCCTTGATGGAAAAAAACGATTGAGGATTATTCCGCATGACCATATGTCAGGTTTTACTATTAACTGAGATTCATCAACAGGTATCGAGATCTTAAATGAGCTATACTGCGACAATTCAATTTCACCACCTTCACATTTGGAGCGAATTGGGATAGATGTGGGAATAACTCTTCGTCGATAGTGTCAGCGGAGAACCTAGTAACGTGGTAATGGTAATGCATTCTGGAATTTGTTACTGCAGCGGTTAATTTACAGTCGCCATCACTCTTACAAGAACCTACCAACAAGCTATTCGTTCTCTTCGCAGATTCTTTAGAAGTCGCAGAGCCTACTCTGCTAGTTCGCAACTGATCATTAAGTTTTATGCTTACAGAACTTGCACTCTGCAGAGCCTTTGCAACTGCATCTGCAGATATGTAATTGGATATTTTATTTAGGGTCTCTTCTTTAGACGATGAACTAGTCTTTTGCTCCATATCTGGCCCATTGCTGCAATCTATAATCTGTCTATAACTATCCGATGACTGGCCAGCGAGTTCATTAGGCTGTTTTAGTCGTTTCAATGAAGCAACCTGCTCTACAAGTGCGTATATGGCTATTTTTTAGTTTTCGATAATTGTATCCTTATCCCTTATTATTATCTCAAGAAAACTAATCTTTAGGCCATCAATACTATTTAAATTGTCATTGTCTACTACAGCAGAATCACTTTGAATGTCGTTACCCGCTGTTTCCCCGATGCAACAATTAACGGTGTCTTTGGAAAGTAATTTGATCTGCAAATATGCCAAGCAACATTTGTGGGATAGTCTACCACATCGTACGCATTTAATACCCGTCGTTACGATCTTATTACATCGAATACACGGGAGATCATTACTATTGTTAGCATTTGAATTCTGCATATTTCAACAAATTTACCCAGTCTACAAAACAAATCCACAACCTTTGCTGGAATAGGTATTCTCCGTAAAATTATTTCTGGTAAAAACTGACGTAAAATAGAACACTTTAAAACATTGGAATGCAATAATGCGATCAAAAACTTGGAGTTAGTACTTGCCAGCAATTGCACACAGTCATAACACTTAGTTAAAACGGATACACTAACTTGCACAATTCAAAAACTACTACAATCTCGAACTATTGATATTGTTCAAGCACAAAATGCAATATATGTCGCAATAATAATGATAATAAGTCTTCACCCAAATACCCATACAAACATACAAAAGTCTGTCATCCTGAAAACATGTAATATTGTGCGATCTTTCCTCAATTCAAGCAATAGACTCTGAGACGACCTGGTACAACCTGTCATCCCAGAAAAGAAATACCACTTGATTCAAGTGAGAAGAAAGAAGATAATAATAATAATAATGATAATAATAATAATAATAATAATAATAATAATAATAATAGATGGATAGATAGATAGATAGATAAATAGATATACGTTTATTGACAACTTGTACATATATATTATGTTTGAAGTCAGTGGCAGTCATGGTAAAAGGAATAAAACTATTTTCAACAATTAATCAAAGAAACGTGACAATAATTCAGAACTAGATTGAAAGGTATTAAAACATCAACAAATAATTGAATGTAAAATAAATATAATTAACAACGACGGTCTCTGGGCGCAAATTTAAAAAAATCATCGATACTATAAAAACAATGTTCCAATAAAAACATCTTAGCTAATTCACTAAATTCATGAAGATTCTTATTTTGGAGATGTAAAAAACTATTAAAAACATTGTGAAACTCAACATTTAGTTTATTCACCTGGGTAGTCCTGAGCCTAGAGAAAGGGGCCACAAGATCCACCGCATTCCTCGTGCCGTAGGTTTGAATGTTATAGTGCGAATTATGATTCGATCTATTTTTGTGAACCAATACTAATGTTTCATAAATGTACAGACAAGGAATCGGCAAAATCCTGCAACCCCTAAACAGTGCAAGGCAGTGCAAACCATAAGGAGCATTCCCGACAATCTTCACGGCGGATTTCTGAAGAGTGAAATCTTTATAAGCCCCACTCGAGTTTCCCCAAAATCTAATGCCATAAGTGGGAAGTGAGTGAATGGTGCCAAAATACGCGGTACGAAGGGCACTGGTTTGCAAGCAATGCCGAAGTTGCCGCAGTGCGTAAATTTGCAAAGAGAGCAGAGCAAAAGGCTTCAATTTGAGCAGACCAGGTAAGACTCGAGTCAACTGTTAACCCGAGAAGCTTAACTGGTTGTGACTTATGAGCAAGCTTGTCCGAGGTGAAAGTGATTTTGACGGTCTTGCTTTCATTCAATAAGCAGTTTATTAGCCACAAAGCAATTTTTTGCTAATGAACGATGTTCACATTCATCAGACTCATCTTCATCATAAAGTAGTGTCGTGTCGTCAGCATATAAAATACAAGTACATCCGTTAACGGCTGACGGCAAGTCATTAATAAATATTAGAGACAGTAAGGGTCCCAAGACTGAACCCTGAGGAACTCCAAATCGGATTGGCATATTAACTGATTCACGCCCATCAAAGCTGACATACTGGGTCCTATCGGCCAGGTTAGAGCCAATGAGCTCCATTGCTCCAATGGTAAACCACGAATGCCGAAATGTTCCATTTTGGCAAGCAAAAGAGAATGGTCCACGCAGTTAAACGCCCTAGCGCACAGACCAGCAGAAGTACCGTGACGCTCGTCAAGGCCATCGACCACGGTCCCAATCACCTTTGCAAGAGCATCGATTGTTGAGACATTTTTTCTAAAACCAAATTGATGAGGAGAAATTATGAAATGAAGCTCAAGAAATTCTAGAAGCCGGTGATTTTGGATATAATGGGAACTATGGAAATCGGTCTAGAATTATTGGCACAATCCAAGTCGCCTCTTTTATGCAACAGTAAAACCTTAGCATCTTTAACTCACCAGGCCAGTTACCCTCGGTCGAGCAAGCATTAAATAAAACTGTTAAAGGACCAGTACACGTTCAAGAGCAACCTTTATTAAACGGCTATTCAGACCATAACAATCAGTGCATGTTGAGTTTTTCAGTTGTAAAATAGCTGCTTGAACCTCACCCTCAACGACTGGAGATAAGAAAAAAGAGGCAGAAGGACTAGATAAAACACCGACAAAGTTAAGGGGATCAGAAACCGCTGCCGGCAAAGCGCTAGAAATTCTTTCTGCAATGTCAGCAAAAAATCTGTTAAATTCCGAAGATGTAGATGCAGAAACTGTATTACGACATTTATTGTTCTTTCTCTCCTAGTTTACTATGTTCCAGATCATCTTATTCTGATTATCTGACGTCAAAATAGCCTCAGAATACGAATTCCTTTTGGCGGATCTAATCTCTTGCTTGTAAACTTTTCTGATGCTGCAGTACGTCCTACAATCCTCCAGGCCCCCAGAAGACTGGAAAGCGCGTCCACATCTGAACAAACTAGCTCGCGTTTGTCCACAAGAGTGTAACTTGGTAGGTATGTGTATATCTTTTTGTACACATAGAATGCCCAACAATGTTTAAGCGATTTCATTAGAATCCATAGACGCAGCATTAAGACTAGTACAGTCAACCGGAGCCAAACCCCGGGCAAAACTGTTCAATGTGACACCATTCAACACCTGAATCACCCGTTGACTCCCCGAGACCAAGTCAGGAACCTTTAAAATAGATATGAAAACCCCCAAATGATCAGATACCAATGGTTCGCACACACCTGTTCCAAACAACTCAGGGCAAATATTTATAACAATGTTATCCAGACATGAGCCAGTGCTGAACGTTACACGTGTTAGTACGTCAATGTAATGCCTCAGGCCGTATAAATTAAAAATATTGTTCAAGTCACGAGCTTGCCCTGTATCTCCATTCAGGTCAATATTGAAATCACCAAGGAAGACAAAAACTTTAATTTTAAGATTAAGAAAATCAATCAAACCAATAATATGTGTATTGAAAATATCAAAATTACCTGCACACGACGACCGGTAAACAGTAACAATGCAAGTACTAGCACCAGGAATGCAAGCACAACAAAACTCTGCGTGAACAGGTCGACAAAATGCAGAAATATTAACTGATTTAAGGTGAAAATCAAAACGTGAAAAAATAGCTACACCTTTGTGAGAATTATCTCCACGGCAAAATGAAGATACAAGATTGTAGTTTTTCAACTTAAAAAATGGTGAAGAATTAGCATTTAGCCAATGTTCCGATATACATAAAATTTTAAACTCTGATGTTTCTTCAAGAAAAACATGTAAGTCATCGGCTTTATTTGAAATACTTTGAACATTAATATGGAGAACAGAGCATGCTGAGGATACCGGACCAAAATAAGATACAATAGGAACTTCACAATCACTGGTTTCTACGAAATTTTCTTGGCGGAAAAAAATTATTGAGTGAAACTCCTGAGGGCCAAATATCACTAACTAGAATAGCATCGCACTCACTGGCGGGAACTGATATCTTGAAAGACGAGTAAGAGGCAGAATCGTAAGGGTTCAGCTTGAAAACTTCTTTACCGGGAGAAAACTGTATAAGGTGATTCTTCAAGTCAACTGCATTTAGATTAAGCTCCAGGTTGGTAGCATGAAAGTGTTCAAAATAATCTTAGCTGCTTGAAAGGGATATTCATTACTTTTAGCCCAGTTGCCATGGAGAACAGTGGCTTGTTTACGTTTAGGATTTGCAGGTTTGGCATTAACGGCATTGTAAGAATGCGATGTCGCAGCTTTCTCACTGCTATAATACTTTTGGCATAACCTCTCAGTCTCAACCTGATGTATGGCTCCTGCAACTTCCCTGCTTGAAACAATAGGTTCATTCTTAGATGAGGAAGGAGGCCTTGAAGTTACCATTGTTTTCTATTGATGAAGGAACCACGGGATCCAGTAGAATTAAACAAGCCAGCAGTCGTTCTATCGTCTAATTTGTTATAACTTAATAGCTTGATATGATAAAGTAGATTTCGAATCATTTCCTCTTGCTGTTTAATCAGCATATTCTTTTGATAAATAGTAGTTCCATTATGCCTGATAACAATGTCTCTCTGTTCAATGATTTCTTCAAAATAGGAGCTTTCACATTAAGATATGATTGGCACGGAAGTACATGAGTCCCGAGCATCGTTAGGAGCTGATGATTTGAGTTTCCCAGTTGAGCTCGTGTCACCTGCCTTACAACAGATACAAGTATCGTTATCAAAGTATTTAACTTTGTATTTCTTCTGTAATTTTAAACAAGCAGGATGCGACAGCACCCCGCATTTAATACATCTAATTCGAGATTTGGCAGTACTCTTGCATCTAGTACAGACATCGCGTGAATTATCAGCAGATTTATCACCACTCATAGCAGTAATAGTAGAAAACAGAAATCAGGAACAGTTCAAAATACAGATCAGAAACACTGCTGCGTGTAGTATTGTTTTTGATCTGTATTTAGAATTGTTCCTGATTTCTGTTTTCTACTATAATAATAATAATATTCATATTAATAATAATAATAATAATAATAATAATAATAATAATAATTATAATAATAATAATAATAATAATAATAATAATAATAATAATAATAATAATAATAAAAATAATTACAATAATAATAATAACAATAATAATAATAATAATAATTAAAGAGTCAATTAGCAATCATTGGAGAATACAAAAAAGGCGTTACCACCTCACAAATACACAAAAAGATGGATATTATTTCAAAAATATACAACCTCAATAGCAACCTCAAGGAAGTTGAACAAATTATCAAAATGAAACTCCAAGCTAAGTCACAATTATTGAAAAGATATATTAAACGAAGCAACCACTACCACCAAAACAGACTCTTCAATACGGATGCTAAAAAATTTTACCGCCAATTAAACGACAAAATAGAAGAAAGGAATGAGTATAAACATTTAGAAACAGATCAATGGCATAATTTCACAGATAAAGAATTACTAGAAGCTAAGAAACAAACTCAGATTTGGAAGGCGCTTGGACCGGATAAGTTACCAAATTTTTGGTTAAAATAATTAGCAGCTCTTCACGAAGAACTCACAAATGCTATTAACTCAACGTTTAAAGGCCCTAAAAATATACCACGATGGTGAACACGGGAACATACATATCTCTTCCCTAAGAGGATCCAAAAAATCATCGGCCATTACATGTTTACCTACTATCTATAAAATAATTACAAGTGCAGTGACAAATCGTATATTTTCGCATATTGTTAACAAATAAATACTTTCAGAAGAACAAAAAGAATGCCGAAGAGCCACTAGAGTATGCAAAGACCAACTACTAATCAGTGAGATGGTAATCTCAAGTGCAAAAAAATGTAAAAGAAATCTAGGTCTAGTGTGGATTGACTATGAAAAAGTATTTGACTTCGTCCCACATTCATGGATAGCCACTATGTTAGACATATATAAAATAAAAACAACAAATTGCAGATTCGTGAAAAAGTCAATGCAGACCTGGAAAACAAAAATGACGCTGATCCATAAGCATAATAAACTTCTGTTGTAGTTTCATATACCATGATGATTATGTTATTCGGTGCCAAAGAAAGTATTACTGTAATTTCGAATCATTAGTTCATTTTCATTTTACATTCAATTTATGTAAGAGCGAATCGTCACAGCTGCAATAGTTATTCACCCTCACATTGTTACAATCCTAGAGTTCAGACCTGTATGGATACTCCGTTATAACTTTATGTCGGTTTCTATAACTATAACTTCATAGATAATACCATCACATATTGTCACGTCTCGAAAACATCACCCAACTTCACTTGCAAGGACTACACAAAACGATGTAAGATGAATAAAATATTATAATTTTATTCCACGCAATTACCATACTACATGATTGCAAAGCAGGAACAATGTCCAGACTCTGGAGATTCTCGAATAATCACTCAGAGTAGTATCATTGGCTCTTTCCCTTGGTCATAAACTCGATATTGAAAACTGAAAATAGGATATTAGTACTAACTGAACTATGAAGTAGATATGTGAATATAACTTTTGTTTTGAATGTTCAATTCCCAACATATTTATATCTCTCTGCTCTGTATTCCATCAGGTCTGATTCTATATCTTCATTTTTAGTAACAAATGAATGACACAGAGATCAAGCCAAAAATCCATCTAGGATATTATTTAGAAAATGAGATATAGAGAATTAAGGAAATGTGCGTTGTTTATGGCTGGCATTCATGTTCATGTTGTATATTAGTGGTGTAGTTCTTGGAAGTGAGAATAAGCCTTGAAAGAAGTAATGCTATTACCAAAACACCATTGTTTCCAAACACTCCAAATAGAGCCGAGGAATTGAACCCTCGAAGACACAAATACACCTGGGATGAAAAAACTCATTAGCTCTTTATTCTGACAGTCATAACACAAATTTCATAAGAGTATTCACATACTCATGACCATCTATTCCGGACTTGTTGGATCTGTATTTAACTGGAAACGATATAAACTCAGTTGCTTACTGATACTAGAATAAAATCGAGCTCTTCCGAATTATTTGCGAGGGGCTTATTTACATTAACATGATTCAAGCGAGAATTTAGTTAATTATTCTTGCTGTTTTGAATTGTTCTGTTATCTTCGGGATATATTTGTCCTGTAACTTCAATCATGGCTGCAAAAGTGTTATCGATAATTTAAATATTTATACTTGAATTATCTTAATTCTCCATCCCTTAATTCCTTCAATTTTGTTATTTGATTAGTTTTTTTCCACTCGTTATTACTGTCCAATATTATATAATTCCTCTTTTGAATGATCACAACTGAAGATTTAACTAATGTAGACAGGGGTGGTATTCATTCAGACTAGACACTAAGACGACTTATATGATTAAGCTGTTATAATGATTCACAAGTGGTAATTTAGTAACTATATTAATTCTTCCAAATGAATCAATTTTTTTCAAAATAAATTCCCTAATTTGGTTAATAATATCAATATATCAACGATAATGGAGAGAATTTGATCTTCTGCAGTTTCTAGTCTTTGGTATTTGCGGGTCCGGAACTATTTGTAGATATCTTACTAGCACTCGAAATAAGCACATCTTACTTTTTCGGCGGTAAGGAACTGACCTTCTTCTCTCACCAATTGCTCGTATCTCGAGGCTGGTGCTTCCAATCGATGAACGGATAGTGGGGACTGATTCTAAGTACTCGTTAATCTATTAAATAATGTGTCACATATTGGGGATTGCACTCTGTTGAGCTGAGGTTGAAAATCTGTCCAAATAACATGTCAGCGGATTTCCACGAATTTGGATGTAATACGGTCTCTTGAAGAGTTGACAAAGGATTTCAACTCTCTACATTGACTGGATCACTATTCAACAACCCTAAAACTATTTCTCTTCAACTTTCGGTAATCAGCTTACTCGGTGCACCATAAAAGCGGTCCCTGCTCGGGCGCCAAATTTGTAACGCTCTTCCGTCGTTACTTGTGGGTTTGACGCATGGAGTTCAGGTAACGGGTTCGGGTGCTAGTTTTTACTATGGTTCGTTCCGCTTGCTCCGGTCAGTGGAGAATAAAATACTCCAGAGGACACTTATGGTGGTGCGGTCAGTCGGGCGAGCAAAGCTCTACTTTACGGGGCTACGGTTCTCAGGTCTCACGGTAACAAAACCCCCGTATGCGCGACGGTAATTTCAGCACCCCAAGTGACAAATGTTCCACTTATGGGTTTATGGTTGCTTAAGGCCCAAACACGACCACTACTGGAACGTGCGAAGCCACCAGTAGCAGTTGTCCATCCCTTAGTCGGTTGGCTCAAGGCGAATACGCGACTACTCATGAAGCGCTTGAAGCCCCATAAACGGTTGGCATAAGGCCCTGAAGCTTGCGAAGAAGCTCCTTCAGTAATTGTTCTCCTTCCTCGGACTGACAAATTTCCCTAATACGGTTGAGAACGGTGTGCGCATAGGCTAATTTAATAACTCACCACGGATTCCAGCTCGGATGGTCATGGACGGTCCAGTCTCGGTTCTTCCGGATTCAGCGGAGCGGACTAGTGGTCCTGAACCACAACAAAGTGCGGATGGCCTTACGTAGAACTGACTTATGGATCCGGTAACTCTATTGTCCTAATTTTGGAACTGAAGTCACAAAATTTATTCTACTAGGTACCTACTGTTAAGTACAAATCGGTGTATTATTAAAACTTTATCTACTAACAGAAAGTAGTCTATTTTACTGTTAATTTATCTATAATATATTGATAGGAACTGCTTTCGACTGGTGGAACGAAGTACCTTCGTTAGAATCTGACAAAACCACTTTTTTTTTTTAATTTCTTCGAAAGCTAAGCGATTGATAACGTTAGCGACGTTATTAAAGTTATAACGTATGTTGTACATATTTACGAATTCAATCAATAATATTTACGATAAAGTAATAAATACCAGACAGAATGAACAATTAAAGTTTTAAAACAATAGAATAAGTCGCGCTTGTATTTTTAGTCCCAACGCACGTAACGGTCACATTCTTAAAGAAATTAGATAACAATAAAACTTACCCTTCGCATAAAACTCACGCAAAAGGTTCCTAGAACATCAGTCAGTCAGAACAAAATATTTACACGCTGTAGCAATAACAGTACTTTAGGCCTACGTGTGCTTCAAACGTTGATAGCTGAATAAAATGAACAAAATTTGATATTGATTTCAGAGATATCCTGTTATTTTCGCATGTGAAGCTGCTAGAAAATGTCACTTGTCCACCATGAAAGTCTATTATATGTCGAGATTCCTATTATTTCCTATCGCTGTCATTGTCTTCGAACGTAGAATATGTAAATGACTTGTAGATACGGTAACAACATGATACATATTTATACGAAATTGAGACCACCAAATAATTGAGAATATATGAATATACTATACGACTTTAATGATTGTGCTGAAATCCTTGCTTCAAAATAATATTACCGTTGATCCATAATCAATATATAATACAGTACCTGATGTCGTTTTACTTATTTGATTCATATGAGTACAGTAGCAATAGGTTTCTGGA
Organism: Galeruca laticollis; assembly: GCA_963921935.1. Classification (NCBI taxonomy): domain Eukaryota; kingdom Metazoa; phylum Arthropoda; class Insecta; order Coleoptera; family Chrysomelidae; genus Galeruca; species Galeruca laticollis. Next base: position 260,539,070 of record OY998175.1, read on the forward strand.
TGTTCAACGACCAGATAACGTCGTATTCAGTAGGTGCTGCAGTTTTTGGATGAGTAATATTTGGACTTTCAAATAAAATAAACCAATTTACGGATCAAAACTAACTTTTCCGCATCTGTGGAACGCCCTGAATTATATCCTATCATAAAATTGTCACTTGTATACACATCGGAGGCTATATCGTGCTAACAACCCGAAATTTCTTCAGAAATCAACAAAAATGTGGCACCTTTTAGACACTCCGGTGGCTGTATCCTGCTAACAATCTGAAAAATCTCTAAAAATGACAAATATTTGGTACTTCAAGTACTATAGCACCCGTTGTACTGGATCTAGGGAGCTGAAAATCAATTGAGTTCATCTGTGAGATAACCTGAAGAATATGAAATTATAAAATTGGTCACTTGCATACACTCTGGAGGCTGCCTCGTGCTAACAATCTGAAATTTCTCCAAAAATTACAAAAATGTCATACTTCAAGTACCCGTTGTACTAGTTCTGCTGAGCTAAAAATCAATAAACTTCATCCTTGAGATGTCCAGAACAATATTTAATCATGAAATTGGTAACATGTTGCACTTCGGAAGCCGTGTCATGCTAACAAACTTGAATTTCTCGAGAAATGACAAAAATATCCAATTTCAAGTACCATATCACCCGTTGTACTGGATCTGGTGAGCGTAAAATAATCTTAAACAATCTTCTCGCTGAGAAACACTCTCTATTTTTAATTACCTCTTCACAGCGACTAGGTATAATTAAAATCAAGCGTCGTATTTGTTCTAGCTCAATGACACCATAACTTCAATGTCGTACAAGAAAGACAGGAGATGGTTGCCGGATCCTGAGTTCACGATCAATAATATTCCCTATCGGATTTAGATCAAGGCTGTAGGGTGGGTAGTTCATGGTTTTTCACTAACCTCATCCAAATAATTACGGATCCTACGTGCAACATGTAGTCGCGTATAAACATTCATTAAAATAAAGTTATTTCCTATGTAAGGAGCAAAGTTTATTTTACGATAAATTAATCCTTCATAGGAAAAAATAATTGCCTGCAAACTTTCATCGCGGCTCAGATTTCTTGAAATACTGCCCATGTCAATTAAGTAATATACGCATAGCAGCAAGAAAATTTATTGAATTTTGAACAATGTTGTCAGTTTTAAACTGACCAGACAATTTTTTTGCTTTTTAATAGCAAACTACCTACTTAAATTCCATTAGTGCGTATTAATATTCATAAATTATCAATAAAATAAAATTGAATTTTATTAACGAACAAGTAGTATATTAGTGTTTTTAAATGAAACTCCAGGTCTCTAGTTAATTCCACAATATAATACAAGTTATTGAAAATTCTAAAAAATTGACAATTGTTTCGATAAATCAATATCATCGTCAGAATGACAGAAGTTACATTTCATTTTATGCCTACCTGATGTTTAGTAGTTATTTTTGGCTAGACCAAGAAGTAACCTAACATGTTATTGGCTTAATATATGTTTATAGAAAAAAGAAGAAGATGTGATATTACAAATATTGGAGCTTATATATTACTAGCCCTATGGTGATATCCTGGATATCATTTTCCCAATTAAGATCAGTATAACTGTGCAATGATATAGAAAACCAGGAAAACTATATCTGCTGATCTTCACAATTACCACTTAAGAATACAGTTTATTAGTGGAGAATTCCCTAGATTCAACTGTTCATTGACAACTTCATATTGTGGGTTTCTTAAATGTCTTCTAATTTCCAGTTCTTCAAGGAAATCCAGTTCTTGTTTCTTTTCACAAATATGCAGTACTTCTAGTTCTGTGTTAGGTGTCAATGAATGATTGGTGTCAAGTAGATGTTTTGCGTAGTGGGATTTATCTGGTTGTTTTAATCTGTATGTTCGTAAGTGCACACTGTATCGTATTTCAAAATTCCTAAGGGTCTGACCCAAATAGACAGCATAACATTCTGGACATTTGAGTTTATATATACCTGACTTCTTTAATAGTGGCATTTTTGTTTTTACATTTAACAATTTTGTACTAACGTTACTTTCTGTTTTAAAAGAAATTGTTGTTTTCGTTGCTGAAGATATTATCTTTGAAATATTATTAGAAATATTTCCTGCATATGTGATGGTTTTATAAGTTTTAATTTCATCAGCTTGTTTAGGATATATTAGTTGTAATGCCACTTTTTCTAATAATATTTCAAAGATAATATCTTCAGCAACGAATACAACAATTTCTTTTAAAACAGAAAGTAACGTTAGTACAAAATTTTTAAATGTAAAAACAAAAATACCATTATTAAAGAAGTCAGGTATATATTAACTCAAATGTCTAGAATGTAATGCTGTCTTTTTGGGTCAGACCCTTAGGAATTCTGAAATACGATACAGTGAGCACTTACGAGCACACAGATTAAAACAAGCAGATAAATCCCACTACGCAAAACATCTACTTGACACCAATCATTCATTGACACCTAACACAGAACTAGAAGTACTGCATATTTGTGAAAACAAACAAGAACTGGATTTCCTTGAAGAACTGGAAATTAGAAGACATTTAAGGAACCCACAATATGAAGTAGTCAATGAACAGTTAAATCTAAGGAATTCTCCACTAATAAACTGTCTTCTTAAGTGATAATTGTAAAGATCAGCAGATATAGTTTTCCTGGTTTTCTATATCATTGCACAGTTATACTGATCTTAATTGGAAAAATGATATCCAGGATATCATCATAGGGCTAATAATATCTAAGCTTCAATATTTGTGATATCACATCTTCTTCTTTATTCTATAAACATATATTAAGCCAATCACATGTTAGGTTACTTCTTGGTCTAGCCAAAAATAACTACTAAACATCAGGTAGGCATAAAATGAAATGTAACTTCTGTCATTCTGACGATGATATTGATTTATCGAAACAATTGTCAATTTTTTAAAATTTTCAATAACTTGTATTATATTGTGGAATTAACTAGAGACCTTGAGTTTCATTTAAAAACACTAATATGAGCATATTCCACGAAGTAAGGGTCGAGACAGTCAATTTCATTAAGTAGTATATTGTATCATCGCAGGTATTTCAGATAAACACATCCGATAGGCGATCAAGGCTGCTAACTGTAAATCATTTTCCAAGCTTACAGAACTCGTTACAAATTTTCCTAGCGCTAGTAATAGAGTAACAATGTTGGACAAATCTGTGACAAGTAAATCCCTTAATTTTAAGCGTTGTTTTCCGACTCCACAACCAGATAGTTTCAACGAAAAGTATGAGAATGTAAGAAAAGATCAATGTTATGCATGCGGTGAGATCGGATATAGAGGTTTTCAATGTTCCAGAGTAAAACCGAAAACGACATGTTCTTTTTGTAAAAAATTTGGACACAATAAGAGTGAGTGTCGTATAAAGGGGAAATGAATAAATAATATTAGTAAATCACAAATAAAAAGTGTTCACAATAAAAAGGCTAAAATTAAAAATCATACAATCATACACTCTATCCCTAACAGAATAAAATTAAGGAAACAAATAATTCACAATAACGCCGTAAAACTTTATACGTTCGGAGGCGATAATTATGTTGTTCCTAGGTATGAATGCGAAATAGAGATAACAATCGATGGACCCATTTATGTATTTTAAAAGATTCTGAAATACCATACGATTCACTACTCCGACAATTATGTACAGAACATTGGTCCCTGCTTATTGTTAAAACTCGGAGCTATTTAGATTTTCCTTAACTCCCAATGTCACACAGTTCAGTCTTAAATGATACACGTTTCGCTATAAACCAAATTAAAAATGTAAACGAAACTGAACTTCAAACACATTTAAAAACATTTCATTGTGAATCTCTTTCTATTGCGAAGAGGTATCAAAAAAAAGACGGTTCGCCGCGTTTGTGTGTTGAAATTAGAATGTCACATATGAGTTGAAAAATTTTTCTTTTGAATATACGTTCTAATTTGAGAATAAATAGTAAAAAATCGGAAACTTCTCTTCCCATATTTAAAGTAAACTTTATACGTTATACAGGGTGATTCATTGGGGAATGCGCATACAGTTAAGGTAGATGGAGAATACTGAGGTGCTTCTAAATAACCTATATTTTATGGGTTTATCGTTCTTTATAAACAAGATTCAGGGTGATTTATTAATTTTTCCCATTTTTCAATTGATCATAACTTATGAACCACCTTATATATTTTTGTAATATTTGGTTCATATCTTCTTTGTCCACAGTGGTATTGATTAACAAAATAAACAAAGCAAGTCTTATTCCAGGTCCGGCATTAAAAAATTATTAAGTAGGTTCGAGTCGGAACAGCACCCTGTAGTTTTAATATTTTAAAATTTCGTTTGCAAATTTGGAGAGAGCAGAAAAAAATGAGTATGAGTAAGTGTATTTGGTGTTTCCGCATACAACTTTATTACTTATTCACTTGGTTCAAATCCAGAGGTTTTGATAATGAGGTGGCCCAAAATTTAAAAAAAAACATATTTTTCTTTCGCAAATGATACATTTTCAGCTTGAATCCATGAAATCATCATCTTTTCTGATTCTCCCAATTTCTGGATCCCAAATGTATTCAAAAACGAAGGGACATGTTCGGACTAGGAACGAATTGTTATTAGGTATCAATGATTAACTTTCAAACACCCTTTATGTGTGAAAAATAAAACATTCACAACAAATTATATGTATTAAGTTAGACGAAGAGAATTAGATACAAAAAAATGTGAAGAATATAACTTATAACAGTTGTGTGGCCTCTGTTTTGCTCAATAAACTTCCGTGGTCTAGAAGTAAGCTTTGTAATTGACTTCCTAATCATAGCTCGATCAATTCTCAGTTCGTCGCTTGCCTCCTTAATTCTCCGTAGAAGGTCATCTCTAGTTTTTACTCCAGTCGAATCAAATTTTGATTTTAAATAACCCCAAACATGGTAATCGAGTGGATTAAAAGCGGGACTCCTTGCAGACGAGTTGTGAGATCCTCCTCGGCCTATCCAATGAATTGAGAAGTTGTCACTATTACCCTGAAATAAGGTGAAGCCCCATGGTGTGAAAGTATATGGCCCCAACCTCAACTTCTGCATCATCTAGCAATATGTGTAAAATATTTTTCAGCAACTTCAAATACACTACAACCGTTGGTAGATGTGGTAGGATATGGGGCTCGATTAATGGGTTGTTATAACGCCAGCCAAACTTTATCGAAGAACCTGATTTGTGAATGTGTTTGTTTTATGGGGAACGGATTTTGTTCGGTCCAAACATGTGAGTTCCTTGAACTGTTAACACCGTCTGTGGTGTTGATTGGCTTTTAGTAGGTGGGTATTACAAAATAATAGGATCATACACATGTATTTATTTAGCGATGGAGGTCAATTTACCGAAGACGTAATTTCTATCTTTGGGGCAAACAAAATCATCAAGCCATAAGACAAACACATTCACAAATCAGATTCTCCATTAATGTTTGGTGTGACGTTATTAACAACCAATCAATTGTACCCCATATTCTACCACATCTACTGACAAGTGAAGTGTATTTTGAGTTCCTGCAAAATATTTTACACATCTTAGGTAATGCAGGCGTTGAGGTTGGAGGCATGTACTTTCTACATGATGGAGCTTCACCCTATTTCAGGTTAATAGTGACAATTTTACAAATCATTGAATAGGCGGAGAAGGACTTCACAACTAGCCTGCAAGGAGGTCCGATTTTAATCCACTCGATTACCATGAATGGTGTTATTTAAAATGAGAAAAGTTTATTCAACAGAAGTTATTACTAGAGAGGACCTTCTCCAGAGAATTGAGGACGCATTCGAAGAACTGAGAAATGCCTAAACTATGATTAGGGAGTCAAATACAAATCTTACTTCAAGAGCACGGAGGTGTATTGAGCTAAATCTTTTTGTGAAAAATTATAGCAAAATTGATGCCACACAACTGTTGTTGTTATTCTTTACTCTTTTTGTATTTATTTTATTTCGTTCAACGTAATACATACAATTTGTTGCCAAAGTTATATTTTTTACGCATACAGGGCCTTCGAAAGTTAGTCATTGATAATAACAATTCGTCCGTAATCCGAACATGTCCTCTCGTTTTTTTTTCAATTATGTTGGGTTTCAGAAATAAAGAGAATGAAAAATATTTGATGATTTCATGGATTAAACATAAAAAAATACCATTTGGGAAGAAAAATATATTTTTTTAATTTTGGGCCACCTCATTATCAAAACCTATAGATTTGAATCAAGTTAATGAGTAAAAAACTTGAGAAACTTCAAATGCACTTAGTCATACTCATATTCTCTGATCTTCCCAAATTTTTTTGTAGTTTCTTTTGAAATATTGATAATATAGGGTGTTGTTTCGACTCGAAGCCTACTTCATAATTTTTGAAGGCCGGACCTGGAATAAGACTTTTTTATTTTGTTAATCGACACCACCGTTGACAAAGAACATGCGAACCAAAGATTACAAATATTTATATTGTGGTTCATCAGTTATTATGAATTGAAAAATGGGGAAAATTAATAAACCACCCTGTATCATGGTTATAAACAACGAAAGACCCATAAAATATAGGTTGTTTAGAAGCACCTCGGTGTTCTCCATTATTGTATGCGTATTCCTCAACGAATCACCCTGTGTAGAATATTAACAAAAACGAAATGACCTTGATATTGTTGATTTTATAAAATTTAAAATCTCAATATAAAATCATCTCACAGATAACGCAAGGGACCATCCACCTAATTCACAAAAACTGGGTTATTTAGATATTGAATGATATTTCGACCATTCATCCTACCCAGATTCAAAATTATCTTTTAATATCACATATATTATATCTGCCTAACTTCAGAAACCTATTTACGAAATATATTTCAATATTATTATTTAAGATTATGATAGAAAAAATAGGAATACAGGTTTTTCAATGTACATTATAAATATTTAGATGTTCTAAGTGGAATTTAGAAATTATTTTGTACATTTTGAGATATAATAAAAATTAAGCAGGAAAAATCTCAAACGGCAAAGAACCATTGTATTCACAATAAGTATTGTAATATGTTGATAAATTACCGACATTGAACTTAATTTGTAATGACCCATTTTTCTCTCCTGGATGGAAAGAATTCGCTAAATTATTCGAATTTCGTTATTTCACCGCATGGCTCCAATGGCTGTACTTTACATTTATCTAACCGTAATTCATAATAATATTAGAATGAAATGATACAAAAATTAAGTAATAAATCATATTTATGTTTATGAAAACTATACGCCTGTTGAAAGAGAGACGGACAATATCAGAACAGACTTGAGCTTATGAGAACTTTTTTCTACAACCTGAAAGTTGAAGTGTTGTGGAACAGTAAAATTCAAATAATCCTGAAAACGGTTAATATTTTGAATATCAAAGAAGTACACCTTTTTTCTACAGAAATGATGAGGCTATCCAAATTCAATAAGTGAGTTATAAATTTAATGAGTCACAAAAAACTTGTAGCTGATGTGGCGACATCTACGAGTTTACTCAAATCCTTTCTCATATTCTTGTTTGTCCTTGCTAAAACATGTTCATATCCAATTTTCAAGTTAATATCTCGAAAAATAACTGTTCTATTAATAAAAGTCTATTTAATTTTTTTTTCTATTTAACATTCTGTATCTCAGTAAGAAGCAGACTCAGACCCATTTTTGTTAATGGAAGTATAATTCTTTTTGACTTCTAAATCTGCAGTTACAATTTGGACCACTACTTAGGAATCACCCTGTATATTTTTGGACACTTCGTAAAACACGCCAGGATTACAACGGACCTGTCTGTTTTCATATCAATCAATTTAACTTGCAATTCATTTCCTAAATCTCTATCATGATTTATTAATTTTGTTGTTTAATTAGGTTATTTGTACTAAAAACTAGTGATTATTTTAAAGCTATTTTTTGAGTGCCTTGAATTTGTGCAAAAACTTAAACTTAATTCTCTAGTAGTAAATTAGGTTAATGAAATGAAAAGTATTTAAAACAAATGCATGCCACACAGCCGGCAACACCGAAAATGGTGTATAAGGCAGCCATCATCCTCTAGAAAGTGTACTACAGTCCAAGATTTTTCTTTTGGACTAGTACCCATTTTTCCTCAATCTATAAAAAAACTATTTAATTATTACCATTCTTTAAATATTACCTTCCATACTTTTTTGTTTAATAATATATAAAACTATTTTAATTAATATTTACATATACATCTTTTAATATAAAATCAAAGCGTTCGATACTTATAATAAGCTACCAGAAGAAATAAAGAACTTGACAACAAAAGCACAATTTAAGAATAAATTGGAGGCACACTTGAAAGTTTATAATCTCTGGTTTGTAAAAGTCCTAAGGAATGCTTATCCTTCAATTTGTCATTTGTTGTATATTATTGTTTTGTATTTTATTACAAAATGTAGCTGATCTGTAGTCCATTTCCATTTTCAGTTAATATTTTCGTATATTTATATCTATTTTCTGTTAATTAATTATTTATTATATTTATTAGGTAATCCTATTTCAAATAAGTAGTCATTAAATTAATTAAATACCTATGTTAATGGTTGAAAATTTATATTTGCTATTTCATATTAATATTATTCAAACTAAGTTTTTGCCACTTGTACCTGTTGGCTTGTTAGGCTCATGAAACGGTTAAATATGTACTAGAGGCATTGCAACTGATGGTTGGCTTTTTAAATTCATTAAAATATATTTAACATCAACTTCGTTAATATTCCATTTCTCTACACTATCAAGATCATTCAAATTTACTGCATATATATTTAGATCAGATGAAGAGTATGGTTTAGTGTAATAATCATCATATTGTCGAAACTTTCTAAAAAATACACATTTCCGATTATTTACCGTAATAAAGTTGTCTATAATTATTATACTGCAATTTTTTGAAGAGCAACAGTTATCTGGACTCTTGGTTGTTAATGTGAACTCTAAAAATATAGCTTTTTCAAATTGGCAAGGAGTATTATGTTCTATTTTAAATTCTGGATAATTACAAACTCCATGTGAACCTTCATCGATATCAACTACATGTTTCATTTCTTCTTTTCGTCGTACAATTTGTTCAAGTGGTTTATCATGTTTTCGAATCATACTCAATATAGTTGACATGTAATTTTCAAATGGATAAGCTGCGTATGTGTCAAGAGGACCAAACTTTTTGGAATCATCACTTATGTGTAGTAAATTATGTATATTATGAGAAGCATTCTCTTTACCATATAGAATTAGAAATGTTTGAAAAAATAGCATAAACTCTTAGGAACACTCTCTATAAAATTCGTTTGTAATTTTTTATTTGACAAAATAGTAAACCCAACATGGAGAGACATAAAATTAAGGTATAAATCAAATAGCAATACTTTTTTAGAACTACAGGTCCAGTATATAATAATAACTGCCTAAATTCTGAGAACTTTCCATTCCTTATACTCTTCCATACGCCTAGGTTTTCGGTTAAATTCACTAGGAATGTTATCGGGTAGATTAATTAGGTTATTTGATAATTCTGATATTTTATTGAAAGACAATTTGGATGGTGGTTTACCATTACACCAATGATGAATAAGTTTTTTAACAATTCCAAGGTGCAAAAGATGCATTGGGTCAAGTACAAAATTATCTATTGAATTGAAATTTGGAATTCGCTCTATTATCGAAGTTCCCACGTGGTGATCAATTTGAGTTTTGGCTCTAAATTCAAAATCTGTTCTTGCTTTGAATTTTTGATTAGGGAAACAGACTCGACCATCAATATAATTGCCCCCTATGTCACACTTAGTGCAAGAAGTGACCTTTTGTGCGGAGAATATAAGATTTGGCTGGTACATCACAAACAAATGCTTTTATTTTGAATATATATGATTTACTATTATGTATGAAACCATTTGTAGTTATATGAATTACTTCATAAATAAAATCGTATAAAAAGTCATCAGGGTCTTTAGGTTCGTCATACCCATGGTAAATGCCTATCATATCAACTACTTTTTCATTTACAACAAGACTACATAGAATTGGATACACTTGACTAGAAGAACTTTTTAATAATGGAAGGCCATCAATATGTATCAATACTTCAATACTATTTATATCTATCAATTTACGAGATTCACACCAAAATGATAATAATATCCTGGGTCCACGTATCTTTTGTCAGCTTTACGAGGTGTATGTAGTAACATTCTAGGATCTACTGGAAGAGTATCATGAAAAGATTTAAGGGTGCTTAAAAGATATTTAATTGCAACATGTGGTATTTTGTGTTTAATTGCCCACCTTGCTATTGAACTATTGATCTTTTTTTTGTATTGACTTGTCTGAAAATTGTATAGGAGAAAGATTACTGTCTGATACAAGTGGTATATTTCTGGTAACGAATTCGGCTTCACTACTAGATTCAGACGGAAAATAACTGTTTTCTATTTCATAATCAAAGTTAACTACGGAACTGGGTTGTGAGTAATCCTGTTGATTTTCATTGGAAGATATAGAATCCTGTCTCTTATTTATTTTAGGCATGTTAAAACATATAAATAAAACAGGTACTTATCTGATAATTCACAGCCAGAAACTTCCACGTGCAACTAACTTACTTTTTAATCGACGAAAGCAGCAGATCCATTAAATTAATAATTATGATAAAGCGTGAACAACTGAAAACTGAATACAGAAAAGAGCCGCACTCTTATAAAATCATAATTAGGTTGGTTACAAGTTCAAAATGCAAATATCACATTCGAATCAAACGATTCTATTGGGCGAACCGATTGAGTATCGACGATTATACGAACTCGATTCACTTTAATCGATTTTCTCGTCGATTTTATCCTAGTCTTCCACTTTTCTACTCTTTCACAGGTGTTATTAGGCGTTTTAAATGTTAAAAGTATTTTGTTATTTAGAAATTTGATCATGATGTTCACTTGATTGATGGATATTTAAATGATAGAAACAATATGAAAATTTTGTATAGTCACAAAAAAAACCGATATTTTGCATCGCCCCAGTCAAAATTCGAAATCTTTAGGTCAAATAAATAAGTTAAAATTTACCTAAAATGCACGTTCAGTTATCCAAAACATGACAGATATGCTTACAGTTCACTTTTAATAATGTGATGTGACATTCTCGATGACCAAGCGTTGCAAATTCACTTTCATCTAGATGAGTTACTAATTTAACTATTTTGTTTCAATTTTCAATCGTAGTAGGCATATCGTCATGCAACACAAATAAACACGAAGGAAAACTGACACTTATTACTGAATGTCCATTAACGGACAGTTTAAGGATATCCCGCATTGTAAATCCAAAGACCAATTAAAATGGACATCCAGTGGATGTCCATATAATGTCCCTGGACAAATGAGTCATCATATGGACAAATTCTGGACGTCCTATGGACGTCCGGTGCTATTTGGGAGGGCCTTTTGTAATATTAAACAAACAGCCATTCGAGATTCTTGTGTCAACAATCTGAATAATAGAGTAATATTTTAATTTGGAGAATACTTTAAAGTTTTAAAATTTGATTCATTATTTTAATAACAATTTTGATCCCACCCTGAGATAAGAGTGATTAAAGTTCATTGTGAATAAATTCATCTTTCGAAATACAAAAATATTATTCATCATAGCCGGGTATTATTTGACAACTATTGTCAAATTGATATATATTGCATACGCTGCTAAAGGTGTATGTGCAATATTGTCGCTGCAATCACAGATTGTACAACGTGGACAAATGAAATTTCAATAGTGTTATATTCAAATATTCATCAATATAAATTATAGATAATCGAGATATAACAAATTGGCGCCCAACGTGGGGCGATCAAAAATTGGCACATAATTATAAAAATATGGAAATTTATTGACTATATAAAAAAAATTCAGTATCTACGATGGAAAGAAGAATGACGTTAAGGGATGGTAAACAGGGAGGAGTTGAAAGTGGATCTGACGAAGAAAGGGAAGAAAGGAGTCATGGAAGAGGAGATTTTCAGGTGCAGTACTTGGATGAAGGGAGGGAGTAATCAGAAGGAGATGTGACAGTAGGAGATGAGGAAGAACAAGAGAATAGGAGAAAACCAAGTATGAGTCATAATGACCAATTTATGCAATTTTTTATTAATATGGAAAAGAATATGCGGGGAGATATGAATAGTATGAATGAAAACATAAATAATATGAATGGAAAAATGGACAACATGGAAAAAATATGAGGGGAGATATGAATAATATAAGTGGAGAAATGTATGAGAATATGAATGATATAAAGATGAACATGAATAACTTGGAAAAGGAAATTGATGAGGTGAAAATGGAAAGTTTCATTGAGATTAAGAAAGTTAGGGAGGAGAACGAGCAAATTAGAAAGCAGATCGAAAAGGTGAAAGAAGATATGAAAGGCCAAAATGAAACTTTGTGGATGGAAATTCAAGAAAATGGCAATAAAATCAGGGAAAATATAAACAAGCATGTGGTAGAAGAAGTTCAAGAATTAGGAAGATGCATAGAAGAAAATGTACCTGGAGCAATTCAAGTGGAAGTAAAGAAACAAAATGGGAATATAATTGAAGAAATACAGTCTAAAAAAGTACAAGGTCAAACAAATGAGGAAATAATGCAAATGTATGAACAGAATTTGAATAAGAAATTCAATTACTTAAATGGAAGGATAAGAGAACAAACAGGAACGTGTATAAAAAGGAGTGAAAATAAAGACAAATAATGTAACGAGGAATTGGAGGAAATGAATAGAAAATGACGAAAAACTGTGGAAGAAATAGAAGATAATTTAAAACGGAATGGAGATGGAATGATGTATACTGGAAATATAGATTTTGGAGTGAAATTTGATGAAAATATAAATGTAATTCATCCAAAAGTGTTTATTAAAATCATCAAAAGTAGAATGAGGAGAATAAGAGATATTGTGGACAAGAAAATCATTATCAGAGGAATGTTATCCGGACATGCTTTATTGTGGTTCTGCGATAAAGAGGAACAAGTACCTGATACAGAAGAATTGGAAAAACAATTTCTAAAATATTTTTGGCGGGAGATACAACAGGCAAGTTTCAGGGAGAAACTTCACTTTGGAAAATTTGACTACAATCAAAGTATGAATTTCAATGCATATGCAATGAAAATGTACAATAGTGCACAATATTAAGAGCCAAGTATGCGAGAAGAAGAAATGGTCTTATATATATCAAGACATTTCGAACAACAAGTATCAGAAACAATTGGGATACAAAATATTAAGACAATGGAAGGCTTATCTTATTATTTATTGAGACTTGAAAGGAGTAATAATGAAAAAAGAAATGGAATTAAAAATTTCAATGGAATAAGGGGAAACGGAGATGGATATTACAGAAGAGATATTAATAATACATATGAAAATAGAAACTATTGAAACAGGGATTTTGATAATAGAAGAAATGATAGACATGTAGACAGGAATTATAGAAATGAAAATAGAAATTACAGAAATGAAGACCGAAGATATGGAAATGGAAATAAAAATAATGATAAGAAGTACTTTGAGAATAGATGAGATCCTAGGAACTTGGACAGAAGAAATGATAATGACGACAGAAATGAAAATTGGCGACAGCATAGATGGATAGGAACAAATAATTATCATGATCGGAGAAATTTTGAAAGAAGAAATGATGATGGAAAAAATTGTACGCTAGGAAACCAAGAAAGAAACTATGATAGAAAAAATAAAAGATAGGAGACAAGTAAACATAAAACAAGAACAAGAAAGATATAATGATCACAGTCAAACTGTAGATAAAATATTTACTTAATTTGCTTTCACGTGCATAATATTATTTTTTCTAAGTACGAACCTCCAAGAGAATTTGTGGATATCGGAGAAATTGGGAAAATACATGACAATTTAGGTTTAATATTCATTGAAGGTAAAATACAAAATATAGGATGTAAAATTTTGATAGATACGGGATCAGAAGTAACGTTGATAAGTCAAAGGATTATAGACAAGTGCATTAAAAATAATATTATGGTGGTAAATACCAACAAATTATCACTAGTGGGAGCGAATAATAAAAAACTATATGATACCAATGAAATGATAATTGAGGAATTACAATTGGGTAATAATTCATTTAAAGTACAAATGTTAGTTGTAAAGAATTTAAATTATGATATAGTATTGAGGTCAGATGAATTAGACAATCACAATATGATTAATAATTGTAAAGAAAAATTGGTGAATTGTAAAGAAGAAGATATTGGTTTCATCAAACAAGAATCAAATAAAATAGAAGAAGATAAATTCTATGTAATGAATCAAATCACTGATGAACATCAAACAGATTTAAATCTGTGTAAACAAAAGTATATGGAAATAGTAATGGAATTGATAAGACGATACCACAGATTATTTAATGAAGAAGTACAAGTAGCAAGTAAATATGTACATAAACTTGAAATGAATAAAGATATATCTGATTTCAAAGTAAGAACATAGCTAATTCCGTATAAATTGAAGGATGAATTATACCACGAATTAAATAATATGTTAAAATATGGAATAATAGAAAGATCAAATTCACAATATAATAATGCAGTTACTTGTGTACGAAAAAAATCTGGAGAAATAAGAATATGTTTAGATGCAAGGAATATCAATAGTTATACAAAAAAACAATACGAAAGTCCCATGAATATAGATAGTATATTTTGTAGAATTATCAATGCAAAGATATTTTCAAAATTAGATCTGAAACATAGTTTTTGGTTAATTCCTTTAGAAAAAAAAGTTAAAAATATACCGCTTTCATGGTAGATGGCGTGGTATATCAATTCTGTGTGGTACCTTTCGGATTGCAGAGCTCATGTGCAGCTTTGGCAAGGACACTTCACACCATTTTAAATGAATATGACAATTGTATACTTCATTATATATATGATATCCTGATATATTCGTAAAATAAAGAAAAACATAAAGAACATTTAAATATTATTTTTGAAGAACTGGAAAATGCTGGATTGAAATTAAACATCGAAAAATGTAAATTTTATCAAGAAAAAATAAAATATTTGGGATATGTTTTGAATACCAAAGAAGTTTCTATGGATCCAGATCGAATTAAAACAATTTTAGAATACAAACCACCAATTAATTTGGAAACTTTGAAAGGGTTTTTAGGAATTTTAAACTATTTCAAACGATTAATACCTGATCTAAGTAGAAAAGAAATACCATTAATTGAATTATTGAAGAAAGGTGTGAAATGGCATTGGAATGAAAAACAAGAAAGAGCCTTTAGAGAACTCAAAGAAAATTTTACAAGGTATATCGCCCACAATATAATAAACAATTTATTTGGAGAACAGATGCATCAGTTGATCGTTTTGCTGGAGTATTGATACAAGAGCAGGAAAAAGGAGAAGTACCCATTAGTTTCTTATCTAGGGTTACTAAAATACATGAAAGGAAATATTCTGTAACGGAACTTGAAATGGCAAGCGTGC